>JAFISB010000016.1:0-180646 GCA_022560015.1 Diplodia mutila
TATAGTGCTAGCGATAGTCGGTAATAACGTTAAAGACGTCTTAGTTTATTCTATTATTACGAATATCTAAAAGTAACGGTATTACGTACTTAGAATCGTACGCTAGAATCGGCTTAAGAAAGGTTTAAATACCTCGGGGTTCTTAAACATTAGAAAGCTTAATTACGTTTACTTAATATACGTATTTCTTCTAGTCGGATAGCTATTTAGCGATGCCTTAGGCCGTTAATAGTTTAGCTAGTTTATAAAGCTTATTTAGAACTAGCTCTTATCTAATTAAGTATAACGGCTCTAGCCGTACCTTTAAGGCGCGTAGCTAAGTATAAGAGTATACGTCCTTAAGTCGTTATAGTAGTAGTAGTAACGATAATAATATAGAGTTCTTAATAACCGTTAATAGATTAGAGATTTTCTTCTTAAGCTTATTATACTTCTTCTTATTCTTACGATAGAACTCTCGCTTCTAGCGAAGTTTCTCTTTATCTACTTCTATTAGTATACTAGTAGGTCGTTTAGACTTCTAAGGTCTAATTAGTTACGTTAGACGATATTCTTACGAAGAATCGATAAACTCGAAGATCTCTATCTTCTTTAAATAAGAGATAATAATAAAGTATTATTTCTTCTAGTTCTTAGCTATCTTAAGCACGACGATTAGCTTAGAGAATAATATAGTAGATAGTAACGACTAGTAATTAGGCGTTACTAAGCGAGAAGTAGGTCGAGAAGGCGGTTATAGCGCCTATAAAGGTTAGAATATAGTAATATACCGCGACGATTAGCTAATTAGAGTAATAAGAGGTCTAGTAATACGTTATAATACTTATTATTAATGCTTAGCTATTATTTTAATAAACTAGTAATAAAACGAGAGGTTGTTAAAGTTATTAAGGGCTAAAACGATAACGACGTTTCTATTAGAAGTATCGTCTAGATATCTTAGAACGATAGATAGTAGTTAAGAGAGTGCGCTTAGATAGTAGAAAGTATCTATAACGCGGCCGGGCTTATAACTATTATAATAGATAATAAAGAAGGATCGTATTAGACTTCTACTAAGGAGTGGCATAAGGAGCAGAGGGGAGGGTCACCCGAAGGTACCTTTATAACCCAATGCGGATGACTAAGCTATCTACTAGTACTAAAACAGCTTATATTGCAACATCATCGTATCTAAGACTAGACAGCCAATCGCTGGAAAGAACTCTTGAAGGTACTGGCTGCACGTGGCCACGTATGCGTTGTGGCCCATGGCTGTCACTGTGAGGACGGATCCGAAATCTTGCGGTGACTCGAAGAATTCCTCTTTATGAAACAATGGTAGATGCCAGTATATGTCAAATACGACAGAATAGCCAGTCGTGGTCTCTAGATAGCTCTCAAGCTTCATTGTGATATCGTCGCAGGCATGTGTACCTGTTGCGGCTGAGGCGAACCTTTGGATCTCGTCCCTGAGCGTCTGAAAAGGACTCCCAGACATGAGGAAATCTCTCACCTGGCTCAACGGTGGAAGATGTTGTTCGCGTCCATCTTCGGGCGGCTGAAAATCGTCCTCATCCTCTTCTGATTCAGATGAATTTTCGGACAAGGCAGAGCCGATGTACCGAGTGTCGTTCTGAACTAAGGAATCTCCGTCGTAGTTTCGGATTATGTCCCTCGACTTGAAATTCTCTCTGATCGAGTTTACTATGCGCCTTGATTGAACACCAACAAGTTTGGCTGACATCTCTTCCAGTGATCCTGCTGCTTGGAATTTGAGCACCCTCGAGTACTCTCGCAGAATCAGACGCAGCTTTTTTGTGAAAAACTCCGATGTCTCGGCGCTGCTGAGATCTCCTTGGAAAACATCTGCAAAGGCTGGCCCGAGGACCGGATCTTGGGATAGGAGGGAAGCGAACTCGTCTGCCGCAGCCGTAACTTCCTCAAAGTAATCTGTTGACGAAGATGCAACAGAGCCCCCAGAGAAAATGGATTCCGTGTCCTTGTCCTTGTCGTCGCCATCGTCGTAATCGCCGTCTTTCTTTTTGTCGATATGGGCCCCGCGAAATCGTTCAACATTCCATTCGCCAGCATCCTTGCCTTCCACCGACGCTTCGAAATAGTTCGAATTAACAGCTATTGGCACCGGCAATTCGTCTGAACTATCGTAGTCATCTTTCAGGTTTTCAGGCCGATTTGGTGCCGCTGGTAGAGACTGAGTCTCCATAGCCGGCTTTGCTGGGTGATCCTTTCTTCCGACCAATGGTACGCGGCCCTGAACTGGAGTACCGCATGCTGGGCAGCATTTGCCCGGAAGTACCCAAATCGTCTCTCCCTTGGAAAGACAAGATGGGCATTTACAGCCGGGCACTGGCATAATGGCGTTTTGAGGTCCCGGTGAAGTAGAAAATGGTCTTCGTCATGCGCATCCCCAAATTGTCGCTCAGAGAATTGTTTCATTCGAGTTGATGCGTTCTTTTCTGGCAAAGAGTGGCATATGGATCAAGTAGCCGTTATTGAATTACAGAGGCGAGGCTGACACGTCAGCCTGCATGTGTCTCACTGCAGTGGATGCGCCCGTCAGCAGATAGCGGACGAGGCTGGAATGAACGTGACACGCAAAGTAGAGGACTTGGCCATATATATAGGCCGGAATGGATTGATTTGGATTGATCTGTTCAGGGTGCGTTATCTTCTGTGGAGACACAAGAGCGGTCTGTATATTTCTGCACCTCTCTCGATCCTCGGCCACGAAATCAGAGAAGCCGAACAAGCCCCCAAACATGGTTCGCAAGAGCCTGAAAAACAGCTACTGCAAATGAAATTAGCGGCTTCGCCTGCAGGTTGCTCCCCGGCTCGTCCAAATACGTCCGAATATGCTCCTCCTCGCTCCAGCTCATCCGGACTGAATATGTGAGGAAATTGGCCCCATAGTATGCCCCAGTGCAGTAGTACAAGACTCGATGTGTTGGCCGTGTTAGATCCCTTGGGGGTCGGATATGGCCCATGATGGAGAGCCAGACTTGGTGGTTAACGTGCGGGGTTGCAGTGCAAGGCTGATGGTGTAGCCGGAGGTGCATATACGGGCGGGCGAAGCAGGATGCAGACACAGTAAAATGGGGGCGGTGACTCAGAGCTGTCCAATAACGTTGCAACCTCACTCAAAACGTAAGCGCAACCCTGGCTCTATCGGAGGAGTGCATGCCAACATTTTAAGGTCAAAGTCTCTGACGGGGCTTTGACTCTGACATGGCTCTGCCTCAATCAACGATATCATGCCATGGGAGTTGTGCATATTCATTGGTTTAAGTAAAAGGTATGTAAGTGATTCAATCTGTAGCGCTGGTTCATCTGGTTGGTATTGCTTGCGCGTGTGGTGTGAGGGAATTTTTGCATATATGGACGGTGCAAACAAGAATATCTTTCACGTACGACCATAGGTCGCAGAATGCAGGGCTTCCCGTCCGCTCAGCCGTACTTAAGCTGCGAACCGGCCGATTAGTACTCAAGTGGGTGACCATTGGGGAATCCCGGCTGTTGTACGTTTTGTTTTGCAATATTTTTGCATGCCGAAGCATCGACCACATTTTGGTCTGAGCTGCGCTCGGAAGGCATCTCGATTCCCAGTTGCGAAAATCGTTCGAGGGGCTGTCGGAGGCTGCGCACTCTTAGTCGGTACCTACAAGAGATATTCGGAGGTTGCTTCTTTCTTTCCTTTTTTTTTGTCCTTTGCTTTTTGGGCCTCACTGGACTCGTGCAATGGCACAATGTTCACGTCTTCGAAGAACTCGGCCTTGTGCCGCCATACCGCTCTGAGCCTAGCGCATGCAAGACCCAAAATGTTGATACAATTGAAGCTCACAAATAACATGGATTGCCTAATGACAAGGCCTCAAATGGCCCAACGATAATATCAGTTGTTTCGGAAGAGTCTTTATCATTATTGATAAGAAACGACATGGTTGTGAGGGAGCTTGGAAAGCTGACCAATGATGGAAGAATTGGAGGGGGACGGCGGAATGTATTCAAGTCAAGTGTACAGATTTTGGCGAAAGATTGTAATTATGATTTGCAGCGGCTCTAGACTAAGTCCAAGTCTTTCGTATCAGAAAAGTTACGAAAGAGTGTAAGCCCATGTAGAGGTCACCTGTGTCGCGACTCGCAATCATTTCACTGATTCAGATTAGCAAAGATTTCTGGTCATGGCGGGGGAGCGTGTGTGCGAGTGTGTTCGAAGGCGGCGTTGCTTGTTCGACTTACGACGATGCGGGTCTCAAGTGTCGAGGCCGCAGGGAAAGGAGCATGCGGGGCGGTGCGGGCTTCGACCACCGCAGTCGAGAATGGATTGTTAGGGACGGTGCGTGCATCGAGCTCCGGAACTGGGGTCGAGGAAGGGTTGCTCGTGACGGCACGTGCCTCGAGCTCGGGAACTGGGGTCGATGAAGGGTCGCTCGTGGCGGCGCGTGCCTCGAGCTCCGGAACTGGAGTCGAGGAAGGGTTCTCCGTGACGGCGCGTGCTTCGACCGTCCAGGTCGAGGTCGAGAAAGAGTTGTCTGGAACGGCCCGCGCCTCAAGCGCCAGGGATGGGAAAGGTGTTCCCGGGGCTGTGCGTGCTTCGAGGGTCGAGGTCGAGAAAGGATTGTTAGGGACGGCGCGTACTTCGAGCGTCGAGGACGGGATGGGTTGCTCCTCGGGGACGGCGGGGATTGCTGCTGCGTTGACCGCGAACAGGAAGTAGCAGATGCTCTGGAAGGCGTGCATGTTGAAAGTGTTGATAAATGAGAATTCGGTAGGTATCAAGAGCGTGATCGAGGAAGTGATTGTGTTGATAGGATAATTAAGGTTGATGCTGATGGGTTCTGCAGAAGATTCCCGCCTCTTAAATGTGTTTGAGGGCTTCTTTCTTTAGAGCCTTGTTGCTACATGATGGCCGCCAACACAAGATCTTCGAAGGAATAACGGGGGAGGTTGCATCTCAGCTGATGTTGTTGCTCAATTCGGTAGATCGACAGGTCCGTTCCACAGTAGATCACAGAGTACTAATCCCTCTATATTATTACGCTCTTCTACATGAACACTCCAATAAAGCATCTAGACAGTTGCATCTTTACCGAAGCGATGACGTGGACATCCACTTTGTAGGCTTCGCAACAACGTCGGGCGAGAAATCTTTTGCTCGAGTAGGTCTGTAAAGGCTCAATAACTTTATGACCCACTGCTTTACGCTTCAGGAAGAGGAAAAAGTCAGTGCGAGCCTGGCCATCCAATTTGTCGGTGTGGGGTCGTGTCTGCCTGCAGCACTGTGCAGCGATCGTCAGGTGTGTAGACCGTGCAAACGGCCCCCATATGAACCTTGACCCACAACGCAGGACGTTCGCTACCTTTAACAGCTAGCACGAACACAAACACAGAAATAGCACCAACAAGGCCACCTCGCAGCTGATTTCCAAGCCCGTTCATACCAACAACCGTCTACATCATAGGATAAACTCCTTAGCAACGAGAATGGCCAGATTCAACAACAACGAGCTGGGTAAGAAAATGCATTGACGGGCCCACGAGAGAAGCAGCATTTTCATCGCCGTTACCTTGGATGCGACGTGGTAGAGATATCGAAAAGGGTATATGGATGATGCAAGGGCTAGGGCCGGCCGATCCCTTCTCTCGCCGGGTGCTTACGGCGTGCGGGAGTTCTAATTGGACACACAGGTGCACGAGCATTTGGTTCCTGAGCGGCTGTTGGAAGGGACCTCGGCTTCCAGCTGGGAAAGACATCAAAAGCCACCCGCTTTTCTTTCGCGTGGAAAGATAGCTTCCAAGCGTACCGGATCTCGGTGACTGTGGGGACGAAACTTCTCTGCCCGACCCGACCCTGCTCGCTGTATTTGGCAACATGTATAAGGACAACACTTCTGACTCGTGTGCTGCTCATGCGCATGAATCATCAAACACGAAAATTAAATCTGCCGACACAGGTCGTGACTCGTACTAGTACGGAACTCGGTAATCGAGGTACCGGATGGCTCATAACGATATCGCCTTTGCCATCTGACTACTATTATTATAGCTCCGTCTTTTGTCGAATGCTATTCCGACTCTTCTTGAAATGTGAACGTTTTGTACAATTCCACAACTATCAAACTGTGAATTTTCTATTCTCTAACTACCAAGTCAAAGCAGCCACGGATACGCCCAAAACCGCCGGTCATACAACTGGGGCGCAAAATACTGAAGCCAGGCTGTATATCAACGGAAACTTAGGTTATGGGCTAAAGTCACAAGGTGCATTCATCTTACTAAGTGAAACAGTTTGTCGAATCCTCGGACAAGAGAACCTTTAAAGTCATTCCGCCGTCAACATGGGACATTATTACGCAAGGTACATATTATCAAACAAAAGCTGGCATAAAAGACACTAACAGGTCCAATAGTCTCCGAGGCCAGCGTTGACGCAAACGCTGCGGTCGAAGCTGCGAAGAACGCACAGCCAGCACGGGCTGCTCTCACTGTCAAACAACGCGGGGCGTACATGAAGAGCCTCGCCGTTCTTATACGCAAAAACTCCCAGAAGTTTGCCTATCTGGAAGCTGTCAGCATCGAACGTCCCGTCAGTGAACACATCGGTGCTCATCTATGCGCGGGATTTTTCGACCATTTTGCGGAGGTGGGATGGCGGGCTCAAGTAACTACGAGCCTGAACACACCAAGAGTCCTTGCAATGACCTTGCGCTAGCCATACGGCGTAGCTGCCGTCGTTATGCCGTCGAACGCGCCGGCCACTTTCTTCGGTTCGAAGACGGCGCCGATGATCGCTGCTGGAAACTGCGTGGTTCTCAAAAGCAGCGAGAAGGCACCTCTGACGGTAGGGCCGTCTCGGCAATCCGATTCTGATGCAAAAGCCAAATCCTGACAACCGAAAAGTCTGGCTTCATCGCCGCCTTGATCCATGAAGTTGGCTTCCCGCCGGGCGTCGTCAACGTCATCCACGGCCACGGACACGTCTCCGGCGCAACCCTTTCTTCCCACATGGATGTCCGTGTGCTTTCTTTCACTGGCTCAGGACGGACCGGACGTCTGATCACCGAGGCTGCCGCCAAGTCGAACTTGAAGAACGTCCATCTTGAGCTTGGCGGGAAGTCTCCGGCCCTCATCTTCGAAGACGCAGACATCACCGCTGCCGCTAAGGAGACCCGACATAGTATCATGTGGTAACACTGGTCAGCTTTGCATGGCCAACTTCCGGATTTACGTTCAAGATACGATCGCGGAACGGTTCATCGCCGCGTTCAGGGAAAACTGCGCCAATACCAAGGTTGGACTGTCTACGGACCCCGAGACCGAGATGGGTCCTCTGGCAGACGAGGTCCAACTCAACACGATCAAGAAGTACATCGAGCTCGGGAAATCGTCAGGCTGCGAACTCGTGCTTGGCGATGAAAACAAGATGAAGGATGATGCGGACAGAAAAGGGTATTTTGTCGGACCTCAAATCTTCATCAACGTACCCGAGGGATCCGCTCTTACGAGGAGGTTTGGCAAAGAGTCTCGAGGCATGGACTGTCGGCGTGAACTGCACAAGTCCGACCCAGGTGGAGGACATGCCGTTTGGTGGCTATAAGGTAAGCGGGGTTGGACGGGAGAGTTTCGTGCATAGCTTGAAAAATTTCTTGGAGGAAAAGACGGTTTTCGTGAGGATCTAGTAGGTATCGGTGGCGACAAGGTTTGTTCAATTTGATTCGAAATGGGCGCAGAGCTCTTGATTGCTGTGAGTACATATTATAGTGGGGGGAATTGTAATTGCCCGGGAGGTGTTTCGTTGTCTTTTACTGTCCCACACATTATTCCACAACAGGACCTGCAATTCCCATCTCTTGAGCAGCGTCCACCGTTACGCCTCCTGCTGGTTGCCTTTCTTTATAAACGCACCAATTGCAGCTTTAATCATCAATCAATCCAAGCATTGGCGGTCCACCGTCTATTCTTCTCTCCGCTTGGTGTAGTTGGTTTATCACGTTTGACTGTAATATCTGTTGCCATCAAAAGGTCCCTAGTTCGATTCTGGGAGCGGAGACACCATCTCTTTTGCCTTTTTGTGTCGTTGTTTGTTGGGAGGGCAGGGTGGATATGGGACGAAGGGGCCTCATCGGAAATTTTTTTTGGTTGCTTGCCTGTTTGGGAAAAGCGCCGGGCGGGAGATCCCGTCGACCCGCCTTTTTGGTTCCGAAGGGTCGAAGGGATATTCGAAGCTGTTGCGTTGTTCCAGCGGTTGTGTAGGATGGATGGTATACGATAAAGGCGACACGATGGGTAAGTTATGTGGTTCCTCAATCCTGATGCCCAGAAACTTTGAATTTTTCTTTTTGTACGGCTCTTCGAACCGTCGTCCCAAGTGACCTCCCTCACGAAGGCAAGTTCCACAAGAAACTCAACATCCCGTTATCCAGCCCCGGAAACTTTTGTATCCCCGATCCATTCGCTCCGAACGGCGCCATGGAGGGATCGAACGGCAGCGCAAGCCAGTCGTCCTCCGACGCCCCCACCCCCGCACCGCCCGGCGTACCCAACGCATTCATATCCAGCTCCCCCTCGCCAAACTGCTGGCCATAAGGAACCTGTTCCGGCGAAGGCGTCGTCGTCGTCGTCGCAGCAGCAACAGCAGCAGCATCAACCTGACTCGGCCCGGCGCCCGCCCCCCTCTCGGCGGACGGCGGGCGCGACGCTAAGCGCGGCGGGCGCGACGAGACGACGAAGCTGCGGCGCAGGCGGGCGACGTGGACCTCGAGCAGGGTGGCGAAGCGCGAGGCGAGGTGCATGTCGTCGAGGGTGCCGGAGCGCAGCGCCTGGATGCCGCGGTCGAGCACGTCGAGCGAGGCGGGCAGCTTGGTGTTCCACACGCCCAGGCTGAGCCCCTTGATCAGGTAGATGGCCGACGTCGTGATGTGCAGGTAGATGCGCACCGGCGCGAACCGCAGCAGGTTCGCGTCGGCGAGCTTGATGACTTTGCGCAGGATCTCGCAGCTGCCGTCGACGACCTCTTGGATGAAGTGGTAGTCGGTCGAGTCGACCGAGAGCGGCCGGATCGGGTGCGGCGGCGAGTCGGATGAGGAGGTCGCGTCGGTCGTGTGGGAGGGGTTGAAGTCGTCGGCTTCGTCGAGGGTGCGCTCGACGACGGCTTGCATGCCGAGGGAGTTGATGAAGATGCGGACGAACTGGTATTCGATGGCGAGCATGTCTTGGAGCACGTCTCCGAGTCCTGTCGTCGTTAGTAAGGCCCATCACTTCAGTGTGAAGGGAACGTACTTTGCGAATCGAGATACCTGCCGTGCCATCGGGATAGGAGGGGCCGGAAGTGCTCGAGCAGTCCGATGTATCGACCGCTCCGTAGGAGTTGCTTTGTGAAAGACGCAGATGGGAATAGCATATCTGAAGCGGACTTCACGAGCTTCGTGAGCTCGATCCACGCTGACACAAACGCCTCCGAATGGTTCGCTCCGGGGAAAACTTCTCCGGCAAAGGATCTCCCAAGAACCGTATGGCTCAAGCTTTGCGGGATCATTGAAGTGCAGCCGATTCGAGAAGCAAGCTGTTCAACAAAGACGTACAGTAGCTTCCTCGCTCGGGAATTCCGGGCAGCCTTTCTCTTCGCTTCCAACCGCTCCTCGTAATGTACTGCTCTCTTCGTATTCTCCTCTTGTTCGAATATGCCAAGCTCGTGGGCAAGAGACAAGCCGCATCCAAGAAGCATCCAGCTCATACGGTCCGATCGACGTGCCGGCTCAATCACATCTTCAAGCCATCGGTTGGATGCGGATGGAATGCCGCCCTCTGGACTTGTTGGCTCTTCATCCGCATTCGGGTCGATGGCGACGAGTCCCGCATCCCACCCATCCGAAGCGGGTGGGAAGTGAAGAGCACGTGGGTGCCACTCTGAAAGAAGGAGAAGCCCCTCAATTGAACCCACTGTTCGTGTCTTGGCTGTCGAGCTCTTCTCTTGACCGAGCATTATGCGTAGAATAAGGTGTTGGCAATGCTCCCATAGGCGATGGTGGATGAAGTACCCCCGAGATGCGCCGCCGACGCCAGGCAGCACATGGTAGCGTGAAGATAGAGCCAAGATGGTGCAGCACAGGAACGGTTCTTTCGTCACGAGCTCGTAATGCTTCGAGTGATCCGCGTAGTATTCCGTAAGGATCGGCGACAGCGGCGACAAATTCTGGAAGAATCTGCAGAAGCAGTCAGCTCGCGCACCAGGGGCTCCTCCGTCCGGCCAACTTACAAGTCAATATAGGTCACCGCCTCCCTCGCCGTGAACCAGCCCATCCTCACAAAGCGGCAGCACTTCCACAGATCCAGCACGTCATCCGACGCCGCCGACAACTGGACCGCGTTCGGCGCCAACAGCCCCGAGCTGATGGACATGTTCGAGCCGGGCGTCGCATACGTAGCAGGCTCGCCATCGCCCACCGGTCCGGCGCCGTCCAACGAATACCCCTCTCTCCCCGACGACGCCACCGCGCCTTCCCTCGTCGCCGCCTCGAACAGCAAGTTCAACGCGTCGTTCCCGCTCGCCACGACCGTCCTGATCATCGAGTCCGCCAACCCCTCGTCGCCCTGCTGATGCTGCACCGCTCCCGACGACTGCTGCTGCTGCTGCTGCTGCTGCTGTTGCTGTTGCTGCTGACGCTGCTGCCCCATCACCAACCTCGGCGGCGGCGGCGGCGGCGGCGGCGGCGGCGGGGGTAGACTCCCTCGGCCCATCCCCCTCCCAGTCCTTCTCCCCCCCTCCTCCCCCTCGTCATCATCATACATCCCACCATCACCCCCATCACCCCCATCATCCCCATCGTCCCTGCCACCACCACCACCACCCCCGACACGTCCCTTCTTCTGCCCCCTCTGTCTCCTCCTCTTGTCCTCCTCCTCCATCAGCCGCTGCTTCTTCCACCCCCGCTCCTCGGTGAAGACGCACTCACGCAGCGCGCGCTTGCACCGCATGCACGGCGGGCCGGGGACGCCGCCGTCGGCCGGCACCGCCACCTCGCAGCGCGCCTTGCGCTTGCGGCAGGGCACGCAGGCCTTGTAGGCGCGTTGGAACTCGCGGGTTGCGGTCGAGGAGCTGCCGCCGCCGCTGCCCGTGGCGGGATTGGCGGAGGTGGAGGTGGAAGAAGGACCTGCTAAGGAGGAGGAGGAAGGGTTGGGGTTTGTGGTGGTGGTGGCATTGTTGATGCTGGGAGAACCGGATGCTGTTGGGAGGGATGAGGATGAGGATGAGGATGGGTGGGGCCGTTTGCCGTTGGAGTTGGTGGTCGAGGCGTTGGAATTGCCGGGGTGGTGGTTTGGTCGTGAGGATGATGATGACGATGGTTGTGGTGATGAGCCGTTGTGTGTAACGGCGTTGCGGTTGTTGCCGGCAGTGCTGGCCGCGACGTCGTCGTTGTCGTCTCCCGCGCCGTCGTAGTATGGTTGCCCATCGGCCATATTTTTTCCCTTTCCTGTGCTCTTTGCTGGGACGGGGAGTCGAGGTCACGCTTCTTGGGACGGACGGACGGGCAGCGGAGGGTGTTGAAGGAAATTCAAGGCGCGCGGGTTGGCGGAGCGGGGGGGAATTTGGCTTTCGCCCGGCTATTGACGGATAATCGACGCGCGCATCAATTCCGTCCCTGGGCGGCCAACCGACGGTACATAGTACCTCCTTTGTCTCAAGGAGAAGGCGGATCCTGTTTGGCCTCATCATCCTTGGTACATTCAGTGTCGCGAGGAAAACATGATCTTCGCTTCCCTTAATGATTGACATGTTGTTTCGTAAATCCATTTCAAACACCCCGAACAATTCGTACCAACGCCCGGCTATCAACCAAGAAACCCGGAACCGCTTGATTGCCCATCAATGAGAAAACACATCCAACTCCATTCAATTACAAGTTCCCAGCAGGACCTCGCCCTCCCTCACGAATCCCGCTCATCAGGTAAGATACCTAAAATCCCGACTCTTATCCCCACCCGTCGTCACATCGACCTGCACGTCCTCCCCCACCGTCCCGTACAACCGATCCTTCCTCCTATTCTCGCGCTCCAGCTTGACGTGCAAGCCCAGCGCCAGGACCGCAATCAGCCCCGTAAACGCTGCCCCGATCGCGCACCCCCTCACGTAAAACGGGCCGTCGCTCTCGGGAAACACCACGCTGCTCAGGAAGCTCGAGCACTGCCCGAAGATGGCCAGCACCGCCAGCCCGGCCCCGCGCTTCGAGTCGCCGCCCTGGTTGTTCAGCAGCCACGTGATGTTGATGCACAGCGCGGGGAAGACGCCGCACGCCGCGAGCCAGACGCCGGCGTAGCGCGCGGCCGCGTTCGTCTCGTCGCGCACGAGCGCGAGGACGAGGTACCCCACGGTGCCCACGGTCGCGGCGCCGGCGACGATGAAGCCGCGGCGGCCGTACCGGTCCGACGCGTACGCCGCCGCGACGCAGCACAGGAAGGCGACGAAGTAGGCGGGCGCGGTGAGGCCCTGCGCGTCGACCGACGAGTAGCCCATGTCGCGGACAATGGTGGGGAGGAAGTTGGACAGCCCCGCGAACGAGTAGTTGCAGCAGAAGTGGATGAGGGTGTGGACGTAAGGTTGGTAGTCGGTGAGGCCGGCGAAGACTTGCGACCACTCGAGCTTGCTCTTGGCGGTGCGGTCGACCGTGTTGAGCCGCTCGATGGCGTTGGTTTGCTCGTCTTCGGTGAGGAAGCGCGCGGTGCCGGGCGAGTCGGGGAGGAAGAAGAAGACGACGAGGGCGAAGCAGACGGTCGGTGCGCCCTCTGAGTTCTTTGGTCAGCGGTGGTTGATGCTATGTTTGGTTGATCGGGCGTCGCTCACCTATTATCAGGAGCAGTCTCCACGGTTCGATGGAGTTCTTGATATGCGTGATCCCGAATGCCAGCGACGAAGCAAATGTGTTAGCCAATGGCGACATGCCAAGGAGCAGTGATACGCGCAAGCCAAGTTCGCGACGCTGATAAAATAGTGACAAGAAGTAGGGGGCGCCGGAACCAAAGGCAGCCTCAAAGATACCAAGGAGGCAGCGGCACGCAATGATCCCGGCCATGTTTTGGGTAGCGCCAGTGCACATAGCTGCGACTCCCCAGCTGAGAGAGTGGTCAGTAAACCATCTCAGGGGTAGAATCTCCTTTGAAGAGAACCTACCAAGCACATAGACAAGCTATGAAAATGTGGGCCGGCCAGATCTTCCATAGTACCGTCGTCCATTCCATCAGCACGTAGCAGATGTAGAAGGCATTGAGAACCCAACTCCTAGGATGAATCAGCTATCGAATCCCCCACTAAGGTGGCTCCACGGTTGGGTGAAACTCCCATAAAAGCGGCCGAGACCTACCATTGTACGTCGTCAAGCCCTAGATCCTTGTCTGCACCCGCCGTCTTCGCGTTCCCAATGTTGCCGCGATCCAAATATGACAGTACGTAGAGGACGCAGACAATAGGAAGAACGCGCCTGTCGAACTGCAAGAAGTCAGTGTGATGGTTGCGGCCGCGAGTTTGGACAGAGACTTGCCTTCCTCCGAATATGTGCTTGCTGCGACGCTGTCACTTCAACGCGCTGGTACGGTACCTCAGACTTCTCAATATCCGAGTCTTGCATGGTGCCGACTGTTTTCACCTCGCTTTCCGTATCGGCCATGAGTCGCGTTTGGATCCCGAAGACACTCAATAGATGTGAGCTAGGGTGGCAGGGCGTGGATGATGGATTGAAGGTTGTGCAATTGTGAGACCAGCACGACAGTTCAGTGATTTACCGCGTCTTCTCTGTGAGAAGCTGCGTCTATATATCAGTATCATTCATCGTCTATGTTGTTCATCCTCGGCCAGGAAAGCAAGGTGCTGATTTATCCGCGGTGGGGAGCAGATATCCGGCACTTTGGACACTTCGAGACGCTCAAGTCGTCTCGGGAAGTGTAAATCAGCCACATATCCGTCTGAGGGATGCAGATCCGGAATATCCAATCCTCAAGCGCGAATGATCTGTGAATCTGAGACTGAAAGTGCGGGGAACGCGGGGCCCCGCGTGCGCCCTGTTACGATTTAGGTCAGGACCATGCACGGACCCCGCCCAGAAATATCCGTCGAGATCCGTACCTACCTTGCGTATCCGCGAAAATGTACTCTTGCCCCACCATTGACTGTAAGAAAGGGAAGAGGAGAGGGGATGGCATTGGGAGATGGAAGAGTATAAGAGAGAGGAACGAGCATTAACCGGAGAGAATGGAACAAGCACTTCCAACCCATCTTTTCTTCATACCTGATCTTGCAGAGCTCTACAACATGTCCAAGTCCATCGTCAACACCGTACCTTACCCATTCAAGTTCGACGAGCCTATCGTTACAAAGCCGGGAAAGAATGGAGAGACGCAGGACGTCTCCATCACATTGAAGAATGTCCGTGGGAAGATCCCATCCCTCCAGGCCTCCCGTCTCCGCTCGATGATGCTCGAGGCGCACAGAGACCCTTCGAAAATCCTTGCCCATTGCTGCTCGTACGACGGTCTCTCTTCAAGGCTGTGCGAAGAAGCAGGATTCCCGTTGATCTTCCTCGCTGGGTACGCCGTGGCTAGTGCGTACGGTCTCCCAGATACTGGATACATTGCGCTGCAAGAGGTTTGCGACAAGATACAGGAGGCGGTGCGTCAGACTTCGGTTCCTGTTATGGCAGATGGCGACACCGGGTATGGGAGTCCGATGAACGTCAAGAGGACTGTGGAATCATTCGCCGAAGCAGGGGCAGCGGGAATCATGATCGAAGACCAGACTTGGCCGAAGCGTGAGCACATATCCGGAGCAATCCTTCAACGCTTTCTGACAGCTAGTAGGGTGTGGCCACACGAAAGGAAAGGCGGTTGTGTCAAGGGGAGAAGCATACGCGCGAATCCAAGCTGCGTGCGATGCGAGAGATGAGGGCAAAGACATCTTCGTTCTCGCCAGGACGGACTCGTTGATCCTCGGCTGGGAAGAAGCAATGGCACGTGCGAAGGAGTTCAAGCGGATTGGCGTCGATGCTGTCTTCGTCGAAGCATTGCCAGACCGGGAGTCGATGACGAAGTGCGTGCAGGAGCTTGATATTCCTACTTTTGCCAACAGTAAGTTTTCAGAGACAAGCACTTGTACGATACCGTTGCTGACTAGGGGCAGTCATCGAGGGCGGCAAGACGGAGAACCTGTCGGCGAAGGATCTGGCTGAACTGGGATTCTGCGCAGTGGCGTACCCATGGACGCTTGTGGCAGCGAAGCTCAAGAGCATTCGCGAGACACTCGAGGCGTTGAAGAAGTCAATGACGGAAGGCGCGCCTCCAATGATTCTTTCGTACTCGGAGGTCTGCGAGGGAGTTGGGTTCAACAAGTACTGGGTGAGTTGTTCGTCGATTATACAAGGTGACCATGATTTGTGATTTGCTGACTGTTCCACAGGACCTCGAAGACAAGTACAAGTTCGAGAAGCAGAATGGAGCATGAGTGTGTGAAAGAGAAGGCGCAACTAAAGAGGCTAGTTGGTAGCTAGCTATGACTAAGCCAATGCAGTAGACATGTTCGTTTCATGTAAACCCGTGTTGTTTGTTGAGAGTGAGACAAGAAGTGAAACAAGCAAGGAGTGTGTGTGAATCGATATTGTTGAGAAGTGAGGTGCTCATGTCGTGCGGCTATCGGCGGAGGCAAGACCGACTGACGCAATTGCCCGACTGACTCGCGCAGCGGATCCCCGACATGGCGCGCGTCAACTGTCAGAGCCTCAGGAACGCTTTCCCCACCATCTCGATCGCGCCGCAATCATGCCACCACGCGAGCCTGCCGCCGCCGAGACACCCCCCTCCCCGGAGCTCCTTGCCCACCTTCAGTCCGTGCTTCAGGACCTCTCCCAAAACCCATACCCCTACGTTGAGAACCCGCCCAACTGCAAGAAGCGCGCCTCCGTCGCCCTTATCATTCGCATCCAACCGCGATACTCACACTGGCCGGACAAGAAAAACGCAGCCCAATGGGCCGGTCGGAGCGAGAATGAGTCGGTCGAGAACAGGCTGAACAGCTTCTTCGAGCAGGACTGGGTACAGCATGGCGACCCGGAGGTGCTGTTCATCAAGCGTGCCCACCGTCCCGGCGACAGGTGGACCAGTCACGTCGCCCTGCCCGGCGGTCGCAGAGATCCTGAGGACGCCGACGACCGCGCCGCCGCCGTGAGGGAGACCGAGGAAGAGGTCGGCATCGAGCTGACCGACGCCAATTCCATTCCCGTTGGCAACCTGCCCGAGCGTGTCGTCACCACCTCATGGGGGAAAGTACCGTGAGCCCATCCTACTCCCCGAACCTTTACAAGACACTGACACGAAGCAGGCTCATGGTCCTCTGCCCGTACATATACCTCCTCACCGACCCGGACCCTCCAGCCCTCCGCCTGCAGCCCGCCGAGGTCGGCTCCACCCATTGGGTCTCCATCCGCGCCCTGCTCTCCCCCTCGCAACGCACATACTGGCACGAGGACGTCTCCAACCGCCTCGCTAAACAGGAGTTCGGCATAAAGCGCTGGTTCTTGCGCGCCATGCTGGGCAAGATGATCTTCGCCGCCATCCGGCTGATCCCCTCGCAGAGCGAGCACTGCAGCACCATCCCGGGCTTCGTCCCAGACGACGGCGGCAACGACGACCGCAGCGGGCGGTCCGCGTCCGCCCAGCTGGCCAACTGGTGGTACGGCAGGGTCCAGCCGGCCGCCAGCACCGACTCCCCGTTGCTGCTGTGGGGGCTGACGCTCGGCATCGTCGCCGACTTCCTCGACCTGATCCCGCCCTACAACGCCGTCCGCCTGTGGACGTACCCGACCTTCACCCCGCCCGACGTGCGCCTCCTGCTCTGGGCCACGTCTTACGCCTTCCGCAAGCGCAAGGCGAAGGTGCTGGCGGCGCACCACGATAGCGTTCGCGGCCCCATCGCCGTCGAGGAGGGCCTGGACAGCGTCGAGGCGCGGCCGCCGTCGAACGACGGCAAGATCGATCCACCCGAGTCCGGCATCAGCGGCTTGGGCGTGGAGCGGTATTACAGCAGACTTGGGCAGAAGAACCCCGCGACGCGGTCTTCGGCCGTCGGGATCCTGCTCGAGGGCTACTACGACATCGTAAGGAAGACGGTGGCGCTGGCCCTGACCGCGAGGGTCTCGGTGTTTGCGGCGGTGGTGGCTACTCTAGTGGTAAAGTATAGACGACTGAGATAAGACATGTTTGCCCAGACTTTTGCCTCTTCCTTTTGGGGATTTCGGCCTATTTTTTTATGATTTTCTTTTTCTATACGTTTGGATCAGTCTTGGATAAGATGCGTTTATGAATATACTTCGTCAATATCAGAAAGATCTTCTTCTACCAGATCGAGCTGTTCTAATCACAGACAACCATCTTTTTCGACCAGAAATTTGTTCCGTGCACCTTGATCATTCACCTCAGAGCGAAGTACGGGAAAGTAAATAACCGCCGCCACGGCTCCAGCACGACTAATGCTCGCTCTCGTATACCCAGACCTCCCCATCCCCCACTCACGCTCATCTGCGGTACACTAGAACGTGCGCCCCACACTCCTTCCCTTGAAGGTCGAAAACGCCTCCTGCGCCCCCACAACGCCATCCTCAGGCCACCGGCGCCTGCCGACCCGACGTTCAACGGCGGTTTCTCCATACTAGCGCAGTGACAACGCCATGTGTATCATGTCCATCGTCGAACGACGGGGCAAAACGTGGCGTCAGCAAGAATGCGGGGGGTTTGCAAAACAGCCATCTAAAACGGGGGAGGAAAGCTTCCGCCGCAGAAAAGGCGATGTTGTTGCAAAGAGCAGCCGCAGCAGTGTATAAAAGATCCGGGATAGATGTGATGCAAATTAGTATAGATGATTGATTAATTCCACCCGTCCCGCCTTACGCCCCCTGCTACATGCTGTAGGCGAATAAATGCTATATATAGCGCAGACTGTACGACTCTTGCCCCCCTTTCTCTTTCTTCAACCCTTTTTCTCAAGGGGAGGGGGGATGATGTTCCCCTGTCTAGGATCCCGAACCGACCGTTATGTCCCAATCCTCTCCCTCTCTCCAAGTATGCATACCCGCAATAAAAAAAGGAATTAAGAGAAACAGAGAAATTACCTATGGGCAAGAAAAAAATGCCGAGATGCTATGCAATCTTGATCTATCGCAGCAAACAAAAAAACAAGAAGGATAAATAGCCAAAGGAAACAAGAACCCCCAAAACCCCACATTCCGCTTTTTCATATTTTCCTTCGTTCAGATCATAAACCGCTGTCGTGAGAATGGAGAGAACAAGGAGAAAAAATGCAACACAAACGAGAAGAAAGGAAAAAACACCACCTTTCCCGCTCCCGATGCCCCTTTTTTTCCAAAAAGTTTCCCGCTTCCAAGAGGACGAAAACAAGAAAACCGAGAGGGAGATGAAAGAAAAAGGAGACCCAAAACAAATGGAACCAGGTATCAAGGAAACAAAAAACAGAGCAACGAAATAACTCCGCTTTCGCGATGCAGAAAGAAAAGAAAAAAAACATATGACAATCTCCCACCGCTTTGCTCACTCACTCACTCACTCACTCACTCACTCAAACCGTCAACGTCACCGCCACCACGACGGCCACGACGACGATGATCGCCAGGCCGACGACGCTCATCCGCCTGTTCAGCCGGCGCCACCACACCGCGCGCACGCGCTCCCTCTCCATCAGCACGCCCATCTGCGCCGCCTCCATCTGCGCCTCGACGTCCACCACGCCGCCGCTGCCGTCCTCCGCCTCCTGCACGTCGCCGTCTCCGTCCCGTCCGCCACCGCGACGCCCGAGGCGGCGGCGGCGCTGGCTCCTCCTCGCCTCCACGCCTTCCTCGCTGCCCTCGCCCTTCTCCTCCCCACACCGATCGCCACCACTAACACCACCGTACTGACCGAACTCCGCCGCACCTCCACTACCGCGACCCCTCCTCTTCTCCGGAACGGGCAGCAGCGCCGCCAGCATCCACGCGAACGGGAGCAGAAAGCCGAGGCAAAACAGCCACATCTGGCGGTCCGCGGCCGGCCGGTTCGGGTTGTCCGAGCGATCGCTTCCGTCGCCGCAGACCCAGCTGCTCGGCCGCAGGTAGCGGAACGACTTCGCACTGCTGGCGTAGTACGCACTGCTCTGGTCGCGGCGCAGGCGGGGCGTCTCGTGGCTCTCGGGGCCGGACGGGCCGAAGTAGCGGAGCGGGGCGCGGTTGGTCTTGGTCGAGCCCATGGTCGAGGCGGCCCACTGCCACATGCGCGAGGGGAAGCGGCGCTGGGTGCCGTACATGGAGTCGTCGGCGGCGGTGGGGACGTCCGAGATGTTGCGGAGCTGGGGCTGGTATTGGTGGCGCGACGGGAGGCCGCCGGTCGTGTTGCTGTGCGCGGTGCTGGGGTGGTGCGACTCGATGCCGGCCGAGTAGTTGTCGAAGTCCGAGTCGTCCGAGTCCGAGTCGCGGGAGGAGGAGGAGGAGGAGCACGAGGAGGATCCTTCGTCGCTGGTCGCCTCTGCGGGCAGGTGCGGCGAGGGCGTCCAGTTCTCGCTGTAGATGGTGCTGTGGGGCCGGTTGCGCGGGCGCTGGATGCTCGCGATGCTGAACTGGGAGGACGCCGGACTGTCTGTGGGCGCCGTGTTAGTTGGCCGCGAGCTGCTGCCCGTGCGGCTGCCGTAGCGGTTGTTGTGCTTTTCGCTGCCGCCGCTACCGCTACCACTGGTGTTTGCCTGGCGCAGAGAGCTTTGAGATGGCTTGGACCGCGTGGAGGGACGCGAAGACGAGCCAATTACGCTCGGGTCTCCGGTAGAATAGAACGACCTGCAATCGTGAGTAATAGTGTTCAACCCAGATGGAAATGATTTAACTTACCTAGCCCATGCAGGCAGTCCTTTCGCAGCATAGAGGACGGTTGCGGCGCTACTGGACCTGCTTGTTTTTGTAGCCGGCCGCGAGTTGGCTCCCGAATTTCCACCATTCTCGCTATCACGGCCCATCATGAGGTTGAAGAAGCTTGTCGAGTCCATCGATTGCCATGGGTTCCTGAGGGGGGGAATTTCCGCCCTTGCAGCGGCTGCAGATGACGACTCCTCGCCTCTGTCCCGAGTCTGCGGTCTCGACGACGGCGAGCTACCTTCGATATGCATTGTCGGGAGAGAGACGAGAGATGGGTTGGCAGTGGCACGAGAGCTGAATTCCGTAGGAGGAACGCTGTGAGACGACGATGGAATTGTTGGCAGAGGCTGAATCGGTTCCGGCTGGGTTGAAGTAGAGGGGAGCCGTGCAGTCCAATTTTGGCGCTGATTTGGCCGCGCAACCCTCTTGGGCATGCGGAGGGCTGCGGGCTCGCTCTCCTCGGTCGTGGCAGTTGACATTCCAGATACGCTGCGAACTTCCTGGTAGTGGTTGTCGGGATTGGAAGTAGCCTGATATGCTTTGGTTGCAGTTGAGTTCCAAGACGGAGTGAATCTCGTAGGAGGGGTAAGTTCGGCCAGGAGCTCATCGCTAGAGCCAAAATTAGAGACTTTCCCTGAATATGCATCGCTCGCGGACACCGGGCGTAATGCACAATCATTTTCCAGGTAAGGCGTCAGAGGGTTACCGATCGTTGAAACAGGCCGTTTGTCTTTAGAAACACCGGGACTGCTGGGGCCATATAGAGGCGTGGGCGTGGTGGAAATGCCAAAAGGGGAAGGGGTCCGTGGGTTGGTCGAGGTGGGGCGCGTCGAAGATGACATAGGAGCATGTACTGTCCAATTGCTGCCCGTGGACTTCCGGCCTTCATGATTGCGCGTCGACAATGTCTCTGAAGATGCTGATGAGCGCACCGAAGTGGCCGATGGGAATTCCTCCGAGGGCTGTATGGACCGGACGGTGGACTGCATCATAGAATAGCGCGAATTGACGGAGCCATAGAGATCGCTGGACAGCCTTGAGATGGAAATAGGATAGGGAAGCGAATCCTCATCCTCATCCTCGGTGGATTCCGCGGTCGTGTCGATGTAATTCCTTTCGCTTTCCTCCGGCGAACGGTCCACCGCAAAGTCTTTGAAGAATTCCGGGGCGTCCGACGTGCCAACAGACAGCTCACGAAATTGTCGGATCTCTTCGTCGTCTTCCTCTTCCTCGGCTGGGCTGTTTTCCTCTTCCTCGGCGGGGCAGTCGTCTTCCTCGGCGGGGCTATCGTCTTGCTCGGAGGGGCTATCGTCCTGCTCGGAGGGGCTATCGTTTTGCTCGGAGGGGTCGTCGTCATAGGTAATGAAAAAGCTCGGGGTACCAGTGGGACTTGGCAGCAATACTTGCGAGGGATGCGTAGGGAAGGGAGACTTAAAATAGGTCCCCGATGGCGTGCCTCGTTCCGGTCTTTCCACAAACGAGTCCAGCTCCCTCTGCTGTGCGCTCTGTGCAGCTTCCTCCATTTCCGTCACAGTCAAGGGGGAAATATGCTGCTCGCAGCGCTCAGGAGTCGGCGACCGCCCATTGCGCTCGGAAGGCGACAGCTCTCTTAACGGCCGCCTCTTTGGCGAGAGAACGGAGTTGCTACGGCCACGCGAGTCCCTGGATTTCCTCTTCCAGCGGTTCTCCTGACTATGTGGGGTCTGGGGGACGTCAGACTGGGAGCGCTGGTGCCGCTTTGGCGAGTCATTATTCTCGCTCGAGCGCTTGGAAGGGTGGGTCCGCGCTTTTGCGAGTTTCCTGCGGGTGGGAGCCATTCGGGGGAGCGATGCGATGACAAACGGTACAGTGATGTCAAGGTCGGATCTGTAGCGCGCATCGAGCTGGACGGCGCCGGATCAGGGACAAGGGGTATCAACGCGCAACAGAAATCAACAGTTAGTCGGCGGGCTGACCGACAGCAGGTGGAGGTGGCAAGCGGAACAAGTGGGACAGAGTCCGGCAGGACTCGAAGGCACTATATGCAAGTAAGTAGCGATGCGTAGGCAGGGAAGATGGCGCAAAGGCATGATTGACGGCACGAGCGCTTCCGCTCTCCACCAGTACAACGTGTTCGGGGCCCGACGACTCATGGGCTTGGCGGGATGCCGTCAGCGCGCGGGAACGGCGTCGCTGCAGGTACGGGAAAGCTAGCCCAACGGTGCCGGCCAGGCTGGACGCAGGGCGCCGTGGTCCTGCTCATATGGGGGGGCAGCCATGGCGACGCGTCGCCAGGTCTGCGAGCCGGGCGAAGCGTGCGCAGTGCTGGGCGTGGTGAAGGGATTGGCGCTGCAGGCACTGAAGCTGGTGGCTGCGCTGCAGCGCGAGGGACAAGCCGGCATGGCCGGGGCACGGGCTGCTGGAGAGGAGCACGGGCGCTGATGGTGGTGTCGTGGTTGCGGCCTCGAATTTCCGTCAGGCCCCCGTGCAGCGCGTCAGGCGCACGCTGCCTGGCGCTCGCTTGCTGCAGGGCCTGGCCGCCGATCGCAGCGATCCAACCGGGCCCTTAACCACACCTCCCGCCTTCACCACCGCCCAGTTCTTGGGTGCGCTGCTGCTCCTTGCCGCGAGCAAAAGCCCCAAAGTCCGTGTGCCGCCGATCGGTGCCCTGCATCCTCACCGACACCTCGCTCGCCTCCACCAGCGCTGCTGTCTGGATCCGCCGGGAAGGTCCCGTCTCCATCCTGCACGAGCCATGTATTGCTGGCACTGTGGCCCCGGCTCCCAGCCTTGCGAACTGCCAGGCGCCCGTCTCATTTCGTGAGCAATTCCGCGAGGGAGCCGCAAGCTCGCTCGAGCCTCGTCTCAATCCAGATCTGGTTCGCCCGCATGCGCGGGCACCCGCTGGAGAGCCTGGCGATCCAAGCTGCCCGGCGGTGAAGGCCCGATACTTTTGGCATGCGGACCACCCTGTGGCGGCGCTCATCACGACGAGCCCTCCACTTTCCTCCTGCCCGATGTCGTGGGCAACGTGGGCCTCGCGCCTCACCTGCACCGCGAGCAGAGGCCCAAGGCTGCCGATGCACTGGGGCCCTGCTCGCCGACGCAACACCCGCAGCGGCTGCAACGAACCGCTTTGCCGACCCTTCTGTCAGTCGACCCGCGCATGTCCTCCACAGTCCGTCCGCTTCCCCGTCCTGCACGCCACGACCGCTGTCCAGGCTCGCCGATCGCTGCCCGGCTGGAGACGGTCTTTACTACTGTGTACTATTGCCTGCGGGAATAGCGCACGTACGTGCGCGCTTGGGTGTCCACGGCCTGTTCCTCTATCGTGTTCTCCGCCGGGGAATGCCTGTCAGCCGCCAGAAAGAGATCACGTTGGCTCTTCCCCGAAGGGTTAAGCTTTTCCTTCTCATTTTTCTCGAACTTGCTGCCACGTCTAGCCTACGCACTAGCATGATCCGAACATTCGCGTACCCTGAGTTTCACGGCTCGTGCCAGCTTGCGACTCCGGGAACCGACATATCATGGCCATCTAGGTTTGAAATCTCCGAGCGAGCGGCTCAGCCCTACGCGTAGCACGTAAAACAGTCCATCAATGCTGGGGTTGCATGGGGAGCCGCTGATGTCATGAAAGCGGAGATACTGCCGGGCCCAGGTTGCAGTTGGGCTCGCGGCCCCGTTGTTTGCAGTGTTGTTGGTGTTTTAAGTTTTGATCTCTCCTCCGTTTCCCCCGGCAACGGTGTTTCCAGCAGTCTGGCCAGACGATTTGGACCTATCTACCCCGAGTCAGTTCCGCCCAAAGTGCGGGCGCTCAACCGGCTTGTGTGAAGCACTGGCTGAAAATCTGCCGGCAGCCCACAGAATGCTGTTTCTTGCAGCTGCCTGGGTTTTCCCACGATGCTCGACGATCGGATGCAGGGTCCTTCCGATCGGCTGGCCCACGTCAGCCGCGTATGGCGTACCGGCAGCCTTCAAGACCGAGTGTTACCCCCATGCTCCTGGCCTTTCACGAAGCTTATATTGTCTCATGATCAGATAGCGCGGTACTTACATTCCACTCTGTCCTGTTGCCTGAAGGTCGAGCCGGTTTCCCGTTTCTTATGTCACTCCGGTCTGTGCGAGCGTTGTCACCACTTCGAAACACCTTCACTGAAGAGCGTAGGACAGCAAGGAGCCCCTTCCCTGGTAACCATCGTACAGGAATCAAGTGATGCCATATTCTAATATTCATTCAGATGTAGTATCAACACGTACGCGTGAGAGCTCCTTTCCCTATTCTACGAATGCATAATCGTGTGATACCGATTTCTATACGCAAGGCTCACGTACTTTTGCTAACGATGAGTGCTGCAAGATTCTGAAAACCAACTCCCGTTCTCATGGGATGTAACGACGCCTGAAGCTGAACTGTGATTTCAACCTCCTTCGTCAGACCCCATCACAAACACTCCCAACGACTACGTCAATTGCGTCCTTGAGAAATTTCGCATCTACCCGACTTTCCTTTCGGCTCTAGAGATTCTTCACTACAGCCTGCGTATCCGGAGTACCTCACCGCAAGAGTACAAATTAAGCCAAGACGGTAAAAACAGTGGAAGCCAACAGAGCATCGACTGAACTCTCTCTAACGCTCTGGGGACACACTGGTTCTCTTCCGTCTACACGTTAGCCGCCAAGCGGCAAAACTGGTACAGCTGAGTTGGATTAAGAGCTTGGAAGAGAGCAGACTGGGTGCGGCTAATCCCCAAGGCTTAAAGCTAAGGCTCGACCTGTGCTAACGATGAGCTTCTGTCTTGCCGTTTGCGAAGTCATAGATAAGAATACGCAACCTGGGCTAATCAGCAACAATGGAAGGCAAGATGATGTTCTGTATTATTTTGCCTGGCGTCGAGGTCCACCCAGCTTAAAACGCATAGAAAGCATTGCATAAATCACGCATGATGAAACCCATTCAGGGGAAGAAGGGGAAAAAAAAAAGTACATCGTTCCTCTATGGGTATGCATGACAGCTGATCTCGAAATATTCGTAAATCTCTCTCCTGCCTCTCCAACTCGTCTAAATCGCATCTTTCTACAATCTTGCCTTGACCTTCTCCCACAATGCCGGCTTGGCCAAGTTTGACGGCCCGTCGTAGAGATCGCGCTCCACAGCGCGCACATTGATCTGAGTAAAAGTCAGCGGCCAACCCATGAGCCCAAGGGACAGTGAAGCTACTTACGTGCTGCATCCCCAGATCCTCCACCCTCTCCACACCAAGTAACCTCATCGCCGTCTCCGTCTCCGCCTTCAGGACTAATTTTCACAGTTAGCAACGGGGTCCTTCAAGGCTCCAACCAGCAGTCTCAGGCAAAAAAAACTCACTCTCAAACACCCTCGCAACGCCCTCCGTCCCGCCCGCGCCGAGCCCGTACAGCGCCGCGCGGCCGACGCCCACGGCCTTCGCGCCCAGGCACAGCGCCTTGACGACGTCGGTGCCGCGCCGGATGCCGCCGTCGACCCACACCTCGACCTTGTCGAAGACCTCGGGGCAGTACTTGCGGATCTCGAGCAGCGTGTGGACGGCGGGCGGCGCCGTGTCCATGGCGCGGCCGCCGTGGTTGGACAGGATGATGGCCTTCACCTGCGGCGCGTGCAGCGCCGCCAGGTACGCGTCCTCGTGCGTCTGGATGCCCTTGAGCACGAGCGGCAGCTGCGTGTGCCGCGCCAGCCAGGGCAGCGTGGTCTTCCACGTCAGGTCGGGCGCGGTGCCCTGGAAGAGGCTCTTGCCGATGCCGCCGCTCTCTTCCTTCTTCGGTGCCGGCGCGGGCGTGCTGGCGGAGCCCTCCTGCACCGACGACCGCACGGGCAGGTTGGAGCCGACGTTCTTGCTGCGTTCGTCGTGCTCGCGCTTGCCGGGGACGGGCGCGTCGAGCGTCAGGCAGACGAGCTTGTACTGGGGCAGTTTCGCGATGCGGGCCAGCATGGCCTCGCTCTTCTTGCGCTCCGTCTGCACGTACAGCTGCCAGCCGAACGCCTGGTCGGGCCCCGCGTCGGCGACGATCTGCTCGGGCGTCATGGACGCGTTGTTCGACACCAGCTGCAGGGCGCCGAAGCGGGCGCAGGCCTGGGCGATGCCGCGCTCGCCGTCCGGGTGCGCGAGGCGCGCCATGGCGGCGGGCGAGACGTACAGCGGGATGCCGACGTTGGTGGCGCCGTGCAGCAGGGTGGTGGAGGTGTCGCAGCGCGTGCAGTCGACGAAGATGCGCGGCCGCATGAGGATCTGGCGGTAAGCGGTGTTGTTGAGCGTCTTGGACGTCAGGTCGTCGCTGGCCGAGTAGTAGTAGGCCCACCCCTTCGCGCTGATCTGCTTCGTCGCCGCCGCCTCGATGTCGTCCAGGTTCAACAACGACTCCAGGTCCGGCGGCCCTTCGGGCTCCGTCGACGCCGTGTCGCCGCCCACCGCCGCCGCCTTGGCTTCTTGTTGCTGGGCCGCCGGTGCGGTCTCGGTCTTGGGTAGGGTCGACTCGTCGAATTTGCCTAGTTTGGCTTCGGCGGGGAGAGTCTCTTCGAGGATGCCTGGAGGGTGGATGGGGTCGTACTCCTCGGTTGCGTCGGTGCCGGCGAGCTGCAGGATGATTTTAGAGCCGCCGGGGTGCTCCTCGAGGAAAGATGTAACGTCGTAGACATGGCCGTATAGAATGACCCAACAGCTCTCGCGGGTGTTGTGCTTGGACACTGCGGACGGGGGGAGGTGTCAGTGTTGGGATAACTTGAGTGCTGCGGGGGCTGGTGGTGTGGTGATGATCCGATACATACCCTCGTCGTAGCTGAACACCTTCGCCATGATTGCAGTCCTCTATGATGCTTCTGTACAGTGCGAATTGGCGGAGAAAAGGAATTAATAAACAGGAAAAGAACGCGGGGAGAGTCAGGGCGGAGGGTAGAAATGCGGAGGGGACTCGGCGAACGACAAAGCCATTGCGTCGATTGGAGAATGGGGGGCGGATCGGCTGTTCTGCAGCAGGAGTGGGATATAGCTTCCGGCTGGCTTGCGCTCGCGCCGCAGGACTCCCGCATGGCTACGGGGACTGACGTCGGCGTTTGAAATCCGAGCAACACGACTTGCGCACTCGCTTTTGCGGGGAAGCTCGGCTCGACCTGCTCCAGCTCCGATGAGCCGATCAACTTTTTCCCGTCCACACACCCAACCCCCCGCCTTGTCGTCATTCAATCCCGACACTACTCCTGCCACCATTATGCAGCAGCCTCGCAACCGCCAGGGCTACCCGACACAACAGCATGCCGCCGATAGAGGGAGAGGCCGTGGCGGCCGTGGCCGTGGGCGAGGCGGGCCCGGACGCGGCGGCCGACACAACTCCAATAACCCGGCCGGCGTGCCCAACACACATCAGGTCGTCGCTGGCGCTCACGTCTCCATCGTGCTCAAGGTCGATCAGCCCACTGGTCGGCAGGTGCAGGGAACCGTTGCGGATGTGCTGACCAGCGGCAACCACCCCCATGGCATCAAGGTCCGCCTTGTAGACGGTCGCGTCGGTCGCGTGCAGCGCATGGCCACCGAGCAAGAGGCAAGAGCTGGATCTGACGGGTTGAGCAACCTGGGAAGGAACGGAGAGCCCAATGGCGGCATCCATCAGGGCGTGACAACCACTACACAGCCATCCAACTCGAGATTCAACATCAGGTACCGCGACGTAAGGGAAGAGGAGGAGATGAACGGCCCTCCTGCTAGTTACAGTCTGGGCGACTTACTGCCGCCGGGCCACCCTCTGCTGGAGCAGAATGACGTGCATGAGCCAGATGACGCCTCTGGACCGGCAGACGTAAGCTCAACGACGCAGGCCACGTGCCCGGTGTGCAACGAGTTTGAAGGCGATGAGGCAGCCGTGGCGCACCATGTCAGTTCTCATTTTGACTGATTATTGGCTCTCGAAAATTATGTTCTTATTACAGAAATCACCCACTCATCCGCCAATACCTCCTCCGACGTCTATTCTCGGCGCGTCGCCCATCTCCTCCCTCATCGCCTGCTTCACGATTGCACCGCACATTTTCGCGTACGGATTCGTCCTGACAGCCAACTCCTTCGCTGTCTTGTCCCCGTACCGACCTCCGAGAAAGAATTCCCGACTCGCCA
This sequence comes from Diplodia mutila, assembly GCA_022560015.1. Lineage (NCBI taxonomy): Eukaryota > Fungi > Ascomycota > Dothideomycetes > Botryosphaeriales > Botryosphaeriaceae > Diplodia > Diplodia mutila. The sequence continues at coordinate 28,043 of JAFISB010000016.1, forward strand.
TCTCCTCCAGGGCGTCTTTGTCCCTCCCTTTCACCTCCTTGGGCCCCCTCTGCAAGGTTGCCTCACCAGCTGCCCTGGCTGCCTTGAGTAGCAAGTAGCCCCGATGCGTATGTGCTGTGGCCAGCAGTCGTGCCTGGATTGGTGATAGTGGGTCTTGTGGTGATGCAGGTGACGCGAGCTCAATTGCCCTTGAAAGGTCCGCAAGCAACGCCTCCGTCGTATCGCCGTTCTCGTTCTCAAACATTCTGTCCTCGTCCACGATCCGCAACCGCATCGCCTGCGCCCGGTTTGCATAGGCGGACGCATAGGTCGGGTGTTGCTCGATGAGCTCATTGAGCGCATTTATCGCGGCATTGGCGTCATCGAGCGACGGCTTTTGAGTGTTGAGCGGTAGAATGGCCGAGCGCTCAGCAGCTTGCAACGTCGGAAGAAGCGAGTCGGGTATGTGTGGTAGGCTCTGTGGCGGTTGCGGTACTATCTTGATCGAGGCCGAAGGTGAAGACTCAGGGTCAAAGAGGGCAGAGAGGACTTTCGCATCGTTTGACGAGAGGTTCGGTGTTGAGGCAACCATGTTGACTCGGTGTGCTGCAAATAACGGGTATATGGAAAGCGAAAGGTAGGCGCGGCTTATGGGGGGCAGGTCACCCAAGAGGCAGATTTAAAATAATCCGACCCCACAACTTGCGGCACATGGACGTCTCCCTACGCCGCGGATCCCCGCGCAGGCGGCTTATCGTCAGAATCCTATCCAGGCCCCCTGATTAGCGATCCGTGGCAAGCCTATTCGCAGGTCGTCTTTGTCCAGGTGTGTCTTGTTGGCCCGCCGCAAACCGAGCGCCACGGCCGTCTTGGCGTGGCTTTCCTGAGATATCCGCGCTTCGACTCCGTCATCCCCTGAATATCCGCCAAAGTCCGCGTTATCCAAGCTTCCACACCTCCCCAACTAGGAAGGCTCGTGCAGCGGCACAAAGCGGTCCACGACGGTTGTTGCAAGCTGACCGGTACGTCAGCAAACCGCAATGAGGGGATTAGCAACACGGCACATGCGTTGAGCTTAGCTATATGAACTCGACGCGGGCTACGGGGACCCGCCCTTCTTCCTTTCTGTATCTTAACCACAGCGTTGCGGGCTCGAGTATTTAGCAATCATACACAGCACCTTTCCCACGGAATTTGAACGCCGTTTCTTTGAGCAAACTCATAATCGCACAGGCTGCATTCCTGTTATCTTTTTCAGCACCTTCCGCGCACAAGCAGCAGCCATGGCACCCATCGCTGTTTCGCCACCACAATCCCCTTCCACACAACCCGTCGCCGATGAGGCCTCGTTACAATCCTACCGCGGCTACCACCACGTGCATTGGTGGGTAGGCAATGCGAAGCAAGCCGCCACTTACTACGTGACGCGCATGGGCTTCGAGCGCGTCGTGTACAAGGGCCTCGAGACCAAATCCCGCGCCGTGGCCTCGCACGTCGTGCGCAATGGCGGCGTGACCTTCGTGCTAAGCAGCCCGCTGCGCAGCCTTGAGGCGATCGAGAAGGGCCCGGAGTTCAGCGAGGAGGAGAAGGCGTCGGTGCGGGAGATGCACGCGCACATGGAGAAGCATGGGGACGCCGTCAAGGGTATGCCGCCTTATCTCCGCCCCCAATTCCACCTTGGTCCCGTGACTTCTTGAAGACGAACCAATACGATTTTACATCATGCTCGGATGCTGACGGGGACCCGCTACAGACGTCGCCTTCGAGGTCGACTCGGTCGACGGCGTCTACGAATCCGCCGTCGCGGCGGGCGCCGCCGTGGTGCGCGCGCCGCACACGCAGTCCGCAGGCTCCGACGGCGCCGTGCGCCTCGCCACCATCAGGACGTATGGCGACACGACGCACACGCTGATCCAGAAGCTCGACTACACGGGGACCTTCCTGCCGGGCTACCGCGCCGAGACAACCATCGACCCCGTGTCCCGCTTCCTGCCCAAGATCGACCTCGAGGCCATCGACCACTGCGTCGGGAATCAAGATTGGGATGAGATGGAGGGCGCGTGCGAGTACTACGAGCAGATGCTCGGCTTCCACCGCTTCTGGAGCGTCGACGACAAGGACATTTGCACGTGAGTGACGGACCCTATCCCCCCTACACCCATCAAACCCTCCCTTCCCCAATTGGATAGAGACCCCACACAAACGCTGACAGCAAGACCCGAACAGCGAATACTCGGCCCTCAAATCCATCGTCATGTCCTCGCCCAACGACGTCGTCAAGATGCCCATCAACGAGCCGGCGCACGGCAAGAAGCAGTCGCAGATCGAAGAGTACATCGCCTTCAACTCGGGCGCGGGCGTGCAGCACATCGCGCTGCGCACGAACGACATCCTCGCCGCCATCACGAACCTCAAGGCCCGCGGCGTCGAGTTCATCAAGGTGCCCGACACCTACTACGCCGCCATGCGCGAGCGCCTCGCGCGCACCGCGAAAGTCAACCGCTGGCAGCTGCAGGAGGACTTCGATCGGATCCAGGCGCTGGACGTGCTGATCGACTTCGACGAGGGCGGCTACCTGCTGCAGCTGTTCACGAAGCACCTGATGGACCGCCCGACGGTGTTTGTCGAGATCATCCAGCGGCGGAATTTCGAGGGCTTCGGCGCGGGGAACTTCAAGAGTCTCTTCGAGGCGATCGAGCGAGAGCAGGAGTTGAGGGGGAATTTGGTGTGAACGTGTTGGTGGATGACGCCGGCTGCGCCGGATGCGGGTGATTTGGCGTGTGTGATTTGGCATGGGTAGCGGGAGTTGGTGTGGATAAACCATGAACGAATGTTCTATAGCAGTAATGAATCACTCACATCCTGCAATCTCACATTTTAAGTCTGCAGAGCGAGCCGCTGCATGTGCACTTCGGTAGACCGGTATCGCGATCCGTGATAATGGGGATACGTTTGAGGCGAAGGATCTCGCTTGACACAAATTACTTGACAAGGAAAGGACGGTCCCATGGTTTTTTCAAAAGGCTGTGCATAAAGGAAGGAGAGTTCGATCAACCATTTCAGGCGGAGCTGGAACCAACGAGTCGGAAAAGTTGATCCGCAGGGATGGCAATGTGAGAACGAGCGGTTTAGTGGGAGAATGCTGCGGACCATACTTACGATTGGCCTGGGGACGAAAGCGGATGTCTCAGAATATCTGGTTGTGCGATGCGAAGATCGTGGCACCAGCCTGGCTTGAGACATACTGAGGTCCCGTAGATGACCGCAAGACCGAAGTTACTTTTTTATTGGAAAGCCGCAATTCTGATCTATCATATCATTCGAGCAGGTCCAAGCACTATTGTAAAAAATTCCACGCTCACAATTCGCTGAAGAGGAGCCTGTGAATTTTGTCGCGGTGGTGTGGATCCTCCGCAGTGTCTGCAAGCCCAGGTTGAATCCGATGACTTCACTTGATAGACTTTTTTTAAGCAGAACCATTTACCGGTATTGCGGGCAGACAGATCCACAGATGTGGCAACCGTGCTGGGCAATCGTACTCGGCCCCATGATTGCCTGAGTAGAAAGCATCTTGAGAGCAACCGTGAGTGGCTGCGTTGTAGCCGAGCTTACGGGGTGATCCCATGTCCGACGGCTAGTGTGCAGTTCTTTTTCTTTCAGATGATCTATCAAATCTCCAAGGTACGACCAGAAATCCTGGCTCCAAGGATTCGCCATCTTTGTGCCAGCTGTAGGATTCAGAAGGAATCATACTGATCATATGGCATGCAGACTACCGGGTCCAGAGCTTGAATTCACCCCTTCTTCACTACCATGAGCCAAGAGACAGCGAGCCTGAACCGTCGTCAGCAGGGTATATAAAGAGAGGGGGCGTCTGAAGTTCGGGAACCTACCAAACATCGAGCTGGTTCTTAATCGACCTCGTCACAGATTCTCAAGAGCAATCACAATGCTCCTTCTCACCTTCATCTCGTTTTTCTTCTGCTCTACTGCTTCGGCTGCTGTGGTCTCTACCTTGGACTCCACCCGGACTGTCTTGGGCCGTCCCCGGACTACCAGTGTTTCCTCGATTGTCTTTCGTGCCGTGCGCCACACCGAGGCTGCTGGCGCCAGTACCGGGGTTTTCATACCTTCCGCGCCTTTCGCCGTCCGGGCTGCGGCGGTCACGAGTTCCATAGACCCTCCCTCGGGCGAGGATCTGGACAGCCCCGAAACTGGTGGTGTCAGTACCCGCTCCCTCTCCATTCTCGAGCATTGCTGATCGACAACAGATCTACGTCACTAAACAAGTCAGCTGGGGCTGGAATTGGAAGAAGCGCTGGGCCAAGCCAACCATCGACCAGTGCATTCAGCTGGATGACTCAAGGTATGTACGTCCCCCTTCCGAGAATGTCAGGTGCTTGGATCTGTGAGCTGATAGCTGTAAAGGTATCACTCTGTCTCATCATTTGGCCTGGATTCTGGAGTCGCTGCGGTGCTGTCTGAAGACCAGGAGTGCGGCAACCCTGGCCACACGATTTTCTACCCCGGTGAGGTAAGTTTCCGCTCTGCCCGAGACGACTGAAGCGTATGAAACTGACAAAATGCTAGGGCGACCTTCGGGACATCGGGTGGGATGACAGAATTGGGAGCTTCCGCGTCAGAGAAGTCGCCGTGGTGAATGCCAAGCAGTGCATTACCTGGGTGTTTCCCGGGGTGTCCTGTCGGAGATGCTGCAATGGCTGTAATTGGAGCGGAACTGGTTGCTGTCCCGACGGCGAAAACTGCTGAGGGGCATAATAGTCGCCCATCAGTGATGTCTGACGTCAGGCTGGGTTGACGCTTGTAGCCAAGGATGAACGAGCACGCGGTCAAGTCTCGGGGAAATCCCTACGGAAATGGCTTAGTAATGTTTTTCCTGAAATTCAGTCTGGCAGTAAAAAGGCTTCAAAGGCCATGCATGCATGCAGTGGCCGTGGCGCTGAAGCAGCATGGATGCTCGAACTATGATACATCAAACCTTCTCACTTTCGAGCGGTTACTGGCGTACGCGGTCGAGAGACAAGACAGGCCGCCAAGTAGACAGTCAGCCGGCAGCTGGTTCCGCACGGCGTTGAAGTGGGAGGGAAAGAAAGGAAGAGCGGTGGCGGAGGCGAAGGCGAAGGCGAAGGTAGTGAGGAAGGTATGCAGTTCGGGCGCAGCGCGCACGTGGCAGGCGCCGGCCGATGATTGAGGCGGCGCAGGAGTCAAGGCCGAATTGGAAGCCGGACGACGAGGAAGGAGGTGGACGGGTGATGGATCGCACCTGCCAACACCACGTTGACCAGGGTTCATGGGTGGGAATCCTTCTCTTTCCAACCCAACAACGCTGCAACACCATACCGAGCAGCTGAGCATCTCTTCTATTCGTTACCAACATCTTTCTCCACTGTAGCAGCACGAGCATTCGTCTATCCGTTACCATTAAGTACGTACTCCCCGCAGTCTTACATCCAAGCTAACGGGAAACCTCAAGCATGCCTAGCTCAATCAGTGGTTTACCGCCCTGGCTCGCGAAGCAATCCACTTTCGGCGCCGCAAATTGGCCACTTCCGCCTTCCCTCAACAGTAGCGACGAGCTCGGCTTCACCCTGCCCGACCCGCCTACCACCGCCACCGAGGCCGTGAACGTCATGCGCCGATTGCGCGCCCCTGGTGTCCTACCCAACACCGATGCATACACGGAGGGGCGTCGAAACCGCCTTGCCCATGAGGTGTTGAAGTTAATCCTTCAGTGCCTGGATGTCTGGTCGGCGGATCCGAGTAACAAGGACGTCGCCACCTACACCTGGTCGGGTAAAGATGTACGGAACTTCCAGGTCTCGCCACTGGTCGTCATCTTCAAGGGCCCTGTACAGCGCGACGTCGACTTCGTATTCGACATCGCCGTCTTGCCCGACGTTCCCGCAGCAACAGAGGAAGAGAAGGCCGCACAAATGGAGAACGAGAAGCTCGCCAGCGGCCATATCACGGGCTGCGTCGCAAACCACAGGGTCGGATCTGCCAATCTCTACCTCGTGTCGACAGAGTATGATATCACGGCGCGCAAAAATGGCGGCGCTAATCATGACCACGAGGTCGCCGTTCTCATCACCCCCGGCTCCGATCACATCTACATATATGACCCATGGTTCAATATAAAGGACTGGGCTGGCGGGCCCAAGAAGCTCGCCCATGTGCCGATGATGGGTCGCGTTAGAGAGCTTTTCAAGAAGCTCGGTCGCGCGAAGAAGGAAACGAACCTGAAGAATAATACCGCGCAGATCATCATCGGCGGCGGCGGCCTCAGAGAGGGCGGCCACTGCCGCGCTATGTGTATGAGCTGGATGGTCGAGGTGGTGTGCACCCAGTGGATGGGGCTGGACGGCCCCGTCGACGTCGCCAACCACCCCCCGCTCTACTTCGACAGTACCTACGACCAGGCGAAAATCCACTGGTAGTGGTGGATGTCACCCGAAGGCATACTTGTTAATGATAGCACACGGCGATACTCTTGGCCTTTTTTTTTTCATGCCCCTCCCTTCTTTTGTTTCTGACTATAATGCAGCAACGAGACTCGAGTCGAGTTTCTTCATGAACAGAATGGAGTATCGACCAACTTTGTACATAAAAGTTATAGAGCTTGTCGGGCGCTTTGTAACAAGCGAGTTGGAAGATTCGCGCGTCGGGCTACGGTTCTCAGAGAGGTGTACACTATAGATAGCCAAATCATTCAGGCTAATTGCCCTCCTCAACACGTTCGGCAAACTTTCTGAAAGGGTGACTGCAGATAGAATCTCCCCTGCAATTGAAACCCACAAGCTACTCCTTGACACTCATACGGAAGAAAGGAAGGCCAGCTACCACAGCATTCGACCTTCACACAGAACAAACCCACACTGTCTGAGCACAAGACCCGGGTCCGGTGGCCTCAGTCCTCCGCCTCAAGGTAATTGAAGATACTTGCTTCCTCCAAGGCTGTTTGGTAGACTCGTAATGCAATCCAATCTCAAGGCAAGAAAAGCGAGCTGCAGCCTGTATAAGCCGGACAAAGCATGATTGGTGGTCTCGCAAATGTATTCTGCCCGTTTTATATGGAGCCGCGGCCGTACTCCGAATATCTGATCATGCTTCGCTGGAGCAAGTGGTCGCAAAGTGGTGTGAAAATTTAGGAGGTTTGAATCTCTGCTCGGTTCTCACTTAGCTGTTTGTTGGTCTCGGGATATCTTGCCAAAGAGATGCCAAAATGGAAAGGTAGGCGGCCGCCAGATCCACAAAACAAAATTGCAAAACGCGCGACAGCCGGGATCACCTAACGCTCATCCGTTTGGGTCCTGATCGGCCGGTTTGCAGTTTCAAGCACTATTGTTTCCTTCGACTGAAGTTGATTCCGCAAAGGACCGTAGGTCTCCTTTCCCGTCTTGTGAACGGCAGGCTGACGGAAATCTAAAACAGATTTGTGCTTTTAAGTATCCGAGTTGTTTTATTATAAGGAACTACTAAAGGATTAGATAATCGACTTCGAGGATGAAGAGAAAATGTCGGACGACAACAAAAGGAGGCATTTCACGGAATTATTTATAATTTGAATCACCGGTTAATTACACCGGCTTTTAGCACCCCTGGGGGATCATGAAATTGAATTATTCGTTAAGGATTTCGGCTTCCCGAAGTTCCCGTACACCTCTGGGATTAGTGCCTACATATACGAGGTAGAGGAGTTTCGGAGGCACTTCCCATATTAATTGTTTGAAACAGCTGTTTCACTTCCTTTGCTGGCTACGGAGTAGTTGATAGCCTAGGGGCGTACTCGCATTTATACTGGCTACATTATGTGTATAAGTCGCCCATCTTCTGAAAATCAATCCCGCACCTCGACTTCTCCGCACCATCCATAACTTCTTTAGTAACTTTCTCTCAGGCAAACATCCAAGATACCATGAGAACCTTCGCAGCTACTGGCGTCCTTTTGGCGCTCGCCCACCAAGCCATTGCCAACCTCGACGTTGTCACCCTCTTTGCGAACTCTGATGCATGGATCCAGGAAGCTTCCGCCACACTCGTTGTCGGAGATGTCCCTAACCCCATCACGGGCGATGTTGCTTTGTGGAGTGCCATTATGATGGAAAACGAGGCCTCCTTCCTCCAGGGAGTCACTGAGAATGCCCCAGAAGGGTATGGCGCTCAAAACATCAATCCGCCAAGGACATGCAACTAAAAGCTCCCAGCAGCGGGTACTGCACCAACCTCGGAAGCAACTGGTGTAACTTCGCATATGCGCTCATTGGTAAATACAGCCTTGTCATGGTCCCGTTTAAGTATCTTATGACGAACACTAACGTGACCAGGCTCCGATGCCAACAACGGCATACCAGTAAAGGCCGCTGCTGGATCTCGCATCAAGACGCACTGTACGTCGGACCCGTTTTAGCTCTTGGCGTTCCGACTGACACATATTTTAGACAAGCTGAACTCCGATACGCAAATGTGGGACCAAAACCTCTACGTCAATGACGAGCTCGTATCCAGCGTCTCAACCAGTACGTCACCGGAGTTAGAAGCAGCCTTCTCTACAGTTGCAGGACTGACAGCATCTTGACAGGCAAGGGAGAGCACGGCGAGATCTTTTACATCTCAATTGAGTGCGCAGCCGGCACTTGTGCCACTGCTCCCGCGCATAGTAAGCCTCCAAGTTCTCACTCAAGTATGCGATGACTGAAAGATCTATAGGCTGGGAGGATGTTTCCATCACACTGAGCAAGGCGGATGAAAGCTTTGGCCACACTGGAGGCTGGGACCAGGGCGCGATTGGTGGAGAAATGTCGACCTCGGACGGTGGCAAGACTTGGAACTTCACCACGCTTGAGATCCCGGACACCGATGTACAGCACTGAGCGAGCAGCGATCTTGAGAGTGCTTTTGGATGATGGAGTATGAGTTTTCTGCTTCTTTTTCTTCTATCTGTGATTGTGTCAGGAGCGGGAGTCCTGCAGCCCATCAAGTCGTAAACACCTTGTGCCCTGGGATTTGTAGCAACTGGCCGCTTCAAGCCGACCTCCATTGTGATACAGCTAGTAGGGTTTTTGTAATGAATTGAGCCTGTACGTGACCAATTTTGGGTGCCCCAAGTCCGCAAGACAAAAGGAAGAAGTGTAAATTTATCCGAAGAGGCTGGTTTCCACAACTGAGATATCTATGACTCTAACGTTTAGACTACCTATTACATCTTCGCACTACTAGCCGCCCTCGTAGCCTGTTGTTATTCGTCTGCTTGACTTGGCAGCTGATTCCACCTGCCCTTCAACACATCGTCACCTACATCGATACCCCACCTTAGTGTTGGCTTTCGTACACTCTTTCCCTCTTGCTCAGCACTGGAGCTTCCATCCGACTGACCGTTGTCCTCGCCGCTATGCCTTGACTGGCCTTCTTCATCCGTGAGCCAGCTCCGCTCCTCCGCATCCTCCGTGTCACTCCTTTCCGTATCCTCATCACTGGCTCTCACAGAACTCACTCCAACCTCCACGGCATCATTCGCTGCGGAATTTTCCTCATCATCGTCCGCTCTCAGCTCCTCAACCTGGGAATCGCCCATCTCATCCACCGCCGACATAACCCACCACCCCAGCGCCGCCTTCTCGCCCCACACGCCCCCCGCATCCCTCACCCCCGCCGCCAGCCCTCCGCCCCTCAACCTCTCCACCAGCCGGCTCCGCGCCAGCAACGCCGCCCTCGCCGCGATCGACCCCGGACTCCTCGGCAAGACCGCCCCGTTCGGGAACCGCAGCGCCACCCACGCGAAACACGCCAGCATGGCGCCGAGCAGGCACTCCAGCGCCACCGTCGACGCCAGGTCCTGCACGATCCGCGCCTCGGGGTACACGACCGTCCCCCCGACCACGGCGACCGTCGCCGACGACGCCGACAGGTTCCTCGACGCGTACGGCCGCAGCTCCGTGAGCAGGTTCGCCGCGTACATCGCATACACGGCCGTCGCCGCGTCCGCGAAGGCCTCCTTCGAGCGCGCGACGGCGACGGCCGCCGTCGGGTCGCGCAGCCCGTACTCGGCGTGCGCGGCGAGCAGCTGCCAGAACGACGTGCTCGAGCCGCGCGGCGGCCACAGCGAGCCGTTGCTCTCGAGCAGGCCGGACGTCAGCGTCGCGGAGCTGTAGTGGTGCGTCCCGCCCATGTGGTCGCCGATGAACGTCTCGACCGTGTAGCGGGCGTGCGGGGCGAGCCAGTAGGGGATGCGCGAGCGGTCGTATTGTTGCGTGCGGCGGATGGAGGAGGCGTTGTAGGAGGTTGGGCTCCACAGGGATGAGGGTAAGGAGGAGGGGGCAGTGGTGTTTTCGCTGGCGGCCCCGGCGGATTGGAAGACGGCGTCGACGGTGATGCGGGTGAGATTGCTGTAGCACTTGACGGCGAGCATGTCGGGGAACGAGACGTTGAGCATGGACGGAGCGATGGTGATGTACGGATCGTAGTCGTCGGGGTCGGCGTTTGGGAAGTCGAAGACGGACGTGTTGGCGATGCCGCCGAGGACGTTGGTCCAGTTGACCAGGAGGGCTTGGTATCCCAGGTCCTGGTCGACATATGTCCTGCCCTGCAGGCGGGGCGGCCCGTCGTACCCGCAAGCCGTGGCACCGACCCCGAACGTGCCGTCGAGCTCGTCAGGACCAGCCGTGGAGTACACCGACTTGGTGATGGTCCTTTCGTCGATGAAATACGGAGAACTGCCGTTGATTGCGCTGTCGCATGCGGCGCTGGTGCAGTCTGGGTGGAATTCGATATAAACGCCTCCGTCAGTCGAGCAGTTGTGGGCTTCGGCACGCACACCCACATCGGCCGTGTTGCACCAGACGTCGACCGACAGTGCGGGTACGTTGACGGTGATCTCGCCGCTGGATAAGTCAATGTCGCCCGCCGCTTCGACAAGGCCGGTGAGGTTGCTGAACACCAGGTTGTCAAGGATGCCGGAACGGACGGGGACGTTGAACTGAGGCGTCATGGACCACTCGACGTACTGTGATGCTCGCTCCACAGCTGCTTCCATTGCGTCATACGGAGAGTTCAGTGTGTCAAATGCATTGAGCACGTTGTCTACGAGACTGGTGTCCACTTGCACCTGGATGTTGCGTTCGGTCTGGACAAGCGTCACGCCGTAGAGGCCTGCCGCGACAATCTTTACCGCTGGAATCAGGAGAACGGCGAAAGAAGACGCCGCCACCGCCAGGCCCATCCGATACTTAATGGCGCGGATTGGAGCAAAGATGCTCTGTGCATCCTGGAGGTTGTAAAGTAACGGCTGCTTCGTGGGCGCGTACCCTCTCCAAAGGCTTTTGTACGGTGCCATGGTTCTAACGGATCCGTCAATTCCAGAACAGGCGTAGCCCAAGAGGAGAAGCAGCACGGTTGGAACAAAGGCAAATGTGTCCGCTGCAACGGCAGTGTTGCGGCCGAGGCCGTCTCGCGTACGAGACATGACCATGAGAATAGCCAAAACGACCATCGCTGTCGATATGGCAACTAGAACGCTGAGTTTGGCCCAAAGACGGAGCGGCAGTGGATTATATCCGTGTATGTTCTCTCTGTCGGCTGGATCGGGGTCGCGCGGGCCATTGAGCATTGTCTCAAGGGTGACATGGCCTTGCGCATTCGGCATCGCTCGCCATCTTGTTGAATCCAATTCCCGTTGCGTTTCCTCTCCCGTAAAAAGTGTTGTACGAGCCATCTCCTCTTCAACTTCTCTCTCCGATGCAGCCAATACCGTAGCTATTGCCGCAAGAGAGCCTGGATCATCGCTGAGAACCGTCTTTGGTCGTAGAACAGATATCTCCAATATACAGACGAGCGAGATGAGTACCATAAAAGCTTGTAACGTCCGTAAAGAGATTCGCCGGAGGAATATCTTGGGCTCCGCCGTCAGAATTCGTCCAGTAAGAGGCTCGGACGAGTTTCCACGGGCAAATGCATTCACAGTCTGGGCCATGATACTGTTTGCGAGTCCTTCGACTGATGCTCGATATGCTTCTGGATCCTCCCTGTATGCGTCAGTTGTCCACTGCGCTAAATTGTCTGTGAGCAGACTGCTGAATGGGTCTATATCGGAGTCAAAGTTGTAGACCGCATTGATAATCGCCTCCCATGTTGCCGTGGGAGGCGTGTCATCAACGTTATGAGTCTGGCCATCGAGCGCGAACGCATCTTGAGTGCGGGCGTCCACCGGATTGATAAGGTAGATGTATACCGCCAGCATCGAGGTGTGGATGTCGATGGGATCTGAGGGTGCCGGCTCGAGGCTGTAATCGATAATGTCTCCCGTTGTCCTGTTTGCGCGCACTGTAGCGAGGCGCGTCGCGAAGTGCGGCGTGCATATGACGTTGAGGGATGAATAGTTCCCTGAATTGTCGACTTGAAAGTTCAACGAAGACACCAGCCGGATGTCCGTCTGGTCTTCACTACAGGCCGTTACATTGAGATGGCCTGTATTGGAGCTCGATGGGAAGAACGGACGATCAAAAAGAACGTCGCGAGAGCAGTTCAGTTCCGTCCGTCCACTTACATTCGCACGAATGTAGTGTTTGTCGTACTCAGCAAATTCGATTTCGTGGCAGGTAAACGCAGGGGCAAAAGCGTTAACCGATGCCTCCAGTGTGGAATTATCGGCCACGGTAGTTGTGTTTGTAATGGACTCGAAGACGTAGTTATTCTTTGTCCAAGGGGCAGGTCGGCCGTTGGGTAACCTCTCGGCTGCCACAGCGGCGTAAGGCTGCTGCCCGAGGTGCGTCAACGGGATTGGCAGGCTTCCGTCCTTCGAATTCTCCGACATGCCAGTGAACGAGAACGAAGTGTCTTTGCTGAGACTTGTCTCTCCCGAGTGAGATGCGAAGAGGTCGACGTCAGGGCTCCCAGTCAACCAATTCAATCAATTCAAGCTTTTCAAAGTGTCAGATTGCCAGCACAAAACTTGCAGTTTGATTGATTTGAATTGGAAATCTCCTCCTGAATTGCGAAATTGATTTACAATTCAGGAGGGCAAATCAAACAAGTAAAATGAAAACACGAATTGAATTGGGAAATTGTTTCGAATTGGTCAATTTTCAAATTGACTGGGAGTCCTGGTCGACGTAGACAAGAGAATTAGCGACAGCAACAAGGCCACCGCACACGAAGCTGAAGACCAGTGCCACACATACTGCCCAGTGCTTCCGGCGTAAAGATGGATAAACGGAGAGTGGTCCCAGCTTGGTGACATAATCCACGCCGACCGAGTCCGACGCTCTTGACCATCTGGTACTCATGGCGGCCCATGGGGTGACCTTTTTGGCGTCACTGGCAATAGCCTTCCACCCAAATCCAAGCGTTACCATTCCAATGGTGGGCAGATATCTCACGGCTGTAACAATGTTTGAATGGCGTGTGTCAGTGCTCAGACCGTGGTTTCGGCGAACGGCGACATCGAGAACCTCGAGGCAGACGGCGAAAATGAGACAAAATGCGGCTAAAGGCAGAACTCGAAGCTTGCTCAACCAGTTAGGAATCCATTCGCGCGACTTGGTGTTGCGAGAGTTGGCAAGCATGCGATCCTGCTCGCATCCTGTTTGTGTGCTTAGCATTTCACCACCATGGTCCGCGATCTCCTTTCCTTACCTTTTGTTTCTGGACCCGGAAGCATCGTGAGCCAAGTGAGGACAGCGGTGTGTAAAGAGAGCAGTTGCGTAGAGACAAGGCTCTAGAGGGAGCGAACCTTGAATCCGTAAGCAACATCAAGGTGAAATCCTGCCCCAGCATGCGATTGGCTCCACCGCAAAGCGGCTGTGCTGACGGCCCCCAACATGCCAAGAAAAATGCAAGCCGACAATGACGAGGTAGGTAGCACAAAGACGAATCTAAATCAGGCTCACCATCGAATTGGACGCAGAGTATCGACAAGCATAAATTTAGCTGTGGCAGCGCAAGGCAGATTCAGACATGACAGCATCAACGGTGGCCTCGCAAAAATACCCCAGGTTTGAGGCTCTATCCTGTTCTCAGTCAGCCAATTGTTGATGCCGGGTTGTCTTCAAGGTCCGGCCCGGAGCCCGTAGCGCGTCTAGCGGGATGCCAAAACGGAAAGGCGGCCGCCGGCCCCACAAAACAAAAATGCAAAACGTACAACAGCCGGGATTCCCCAATGGTCACCCACTTGAGTACTAATCGGCCGGTTCGCAGCTTAAGTACGGCTGAGCGGACGGGAAGCCCTGCATTCTGCGACCTATGGTCGTACGTGACAATCAATGTGCTCTTTAACGTTTATATACACAAAATTGAAGTCGTGACCACTCGACGGTTGACGTGGAGTGAATGTGTGGGTGCTTGGCTGATGCACAAGCAACGACTGTGCGATGAGTTACACAGAGTACATTCCCGGAAAGTAACATTTTTGGCTTGGGAACACCAAGTGAGGGCGGATATACAAAGGTGATACTGGGGTTAAGACCTACCGGGCTGTGCGCTTGGCGGCTGACCGGTGGTCGCTCAAGGCTGTGGCGGAGGCAGCCTGAACTGTTTTATCTTGCTCTGTATTTAACATCCAAAAGGCTGCTCTAAACTCACTATCAATTTCAATACGGACCCTCCTTTATCCCCCGTGCTTTTACCCAACCTTTAATTTGCCCAGGGTTAAGTCCCTCCGAGGCTGTTGCGGTCAACCAAATGCAGACCCAGGAACATGAAACACCGCCCAGCCACGCTTCCCTATCCGACGAGACATCCAGCTCTATAGACGAGTCCGATTACTCAGGCCACAATCGTTTGGAGCAATGGAGCTTCCAAGAAGACTTCCACGTCAATCTCAACCCGTATGCGGCGTGACCCCCATCACACTCATAGATCCAGAAGCTCAGCATGGTTCAGAATGAAAGCTGTATGAAGAATGATAGAGTAAGTGTGAAAAAGTGAAAGTCCATGCTCTACTCTTCCCATCCAAAGCCGAAAATATGGAAGGCGAGAGTGGTAAACTTGAAGACAAGGTCAAGCCGTAGCGGCTTTCAGGATCCTCTTATCCCTTCACGCCGGAGCCACCGCTGTCGCCTTGAACAAATACGACCTGAACAGCCGAGAAAGCTGCTGCGACGGCGAAAATGTCCGTCTTCTTTGCCGTTGTGAAGAAAGCAAGGCAGAACGAAGTCAGAACATTGAAAAGCGCAATCAATCCCAACCGCGCCTTCATCGAATGAACGAAATACAAAACAACTATGGAAGCGATTGGAAGGACAGACGCTATTGCAGTTGCGAAGAGATAAGTAAGGCGAAGGAGAGTGCTTTCCTCGTACGCAACCTGTCCGTGGACTCGGGACGGTTTGCGGAACCGATCGAAGCCGTACTTGAACCAGGCAGACATGCCCTTTTCTGTAAGCAGATTAGAGAACATGTCCTGTTTCTGGCGAGGTGCAAGAGTGATGATGTCCGGCTCGTAGCCTTTGGGGTTTTTGATGGTTCCCCAAACCTCTGAATCCAGACCATCGAGGGCGCATGGGCCCATCTCCTTGGACGCAAGGAACTTTTGGATATAATCCAGATCTGATTTTCCAGGCGTCTTCATGGAAAGAATGTAAGACTGTTGTATGATTGCCGTGTCTGTGAGAGTCAGGGTCTTGCTCGTGGATAAAGTAAGGGAAAGAGAACGTACTGTATTTGTCCAGCTTGTCTCGAGCGTGAAGCATCAATCTCAGTTGGTCATTGTCACGCTGGTTGAGAGAGTACCAGTCCGTGGCATAGGATTTCTCGTCTCCCTCTTTCTGACTATCGGCCCTCTGCAGGATCTTGAGCTGGTCTTCGATTTCCATCAGCTCGGCCTGCAGGTACAGGATATTGAGTTTGTTTAGAAAGCCAAATCGCCTGAAGACGGCCTTTTCTGGGAAAAGACCCATGCGCTCGGCGAGCGTTGGGTAGCCCGGAGGCAAGTTGTTTTGGTGACGCATGCCGGTAGCTGATGATTCAGCGGCTGGCTGCTGATTGGGCAGTGGTGTTGGTTCATACGGCCAGTTAGGAGCTGACTGGGACGGAAAGCCGGAAAATTGACTCATAAAACCGGTAGGGCGTTGAACTTCTGAGGGGACGGAGGCTGGAAGTGAAGCCATACCGGTTCGCAAAGCAGATATTATTCCGGAAATAAATAAGGCTCTGAGGCTCTCAGCCTCAACGGAGTAGTACAACTCATCATGATCAGGCAGATAGCGGGCAGTGCAAGGCGAACTTTGCACCCCGCAGCATGCAGTCCCTCGTGAGCCTTGTTAAGCGGGCGTCTTTGCGCAGTTGGGTCTTATAAGCTATGAGCTAACGCGGAACCTGATACGCATATGTATTAGGCGAGTGAACAGCGTCTATTTGGGTTTACTTTGTAGCGAAGACGTGAAGAGAGTGTTCGAGGACCAAAACCCGCGGGGCGGAATGCGGAGATCCCCACTCGAAGATGACACGCGATGCACGACACGTGTACAACACCGACGATGGACGAAAAGGCATCTACAACAGCGAAGATGCACCAACCACGAAGGAGGCGCTTGCAGATGTTCGCTGTTACGCCCGAAGCCCCCACTCTGGCGGAAGAAGTGACCACGTCGCAATTGAGTCGTGCAGGGGTGAAGACTTTGCTGGCAGTGCTTTTGCTTGGAGTAGCGGGCACCGCTCATCTACAATGAAGAAAGCAGTCTGATTGTGAGTGACGAAGAACGGTTTGATATGGGTCTATCGCAGGTTCGATATCATGAGTCAGCGAATACTGTAGGCAAGTTGTCGTAAGAAAAAGCCCGTCGTTCCATGGCTGTAAGCGGGGTAACACCAGTTGATTGGGTGTGTTCGGGGTTGTAAATTCGGGACCATGCACATTTTGGGATCTGCAACCCATTGTCGTCGGACAAGATAGCTCAAAAACTTGCTCTTGGGTGACATTGCTTTATCATGTGGCGCCGAAGCGACCAATCAGCATGAAAAGGCCAGCAAGGGGTCGTCACACAAGAATATGACCGAATGCCACCCTTTTGCAGTGCCACGCTTGGGCGGCAAGAGGAGCTCGCTGTGTCTGCCCTACGACTTGCTGATAAGGCGCAGAGGGACACAACCATGCTCGTTGAGGGTCTGTGAAATAGCATTGCATGCAACCTTTTTAAGCTTCATCACACTCTTACCCCCCAACACAGCCGACGATCCCGGATGCTACGAACACGGGGTTTGGTGATTGGGCAAGTTGAAGATGATGTGTAGACGGTTTCGGTTTGTCAAGGGACTGATTGATGGCTCGAAGGATTCGGATCCCTGCGGATGTGATCCGGGAGCACGGGTGGAAGCGCGGGAAAGCACACTCAGCTTTGCGGGACAAGGCAGCGACTTCGAGTCGGAAGCTCGAAGCGCTGGCCACGCATTGGCTGGCACGACTTTGATCGGTGAGGCGCAGCTGAACCAATGAGAAACCGGGCCGTGCCATCCTTGCAAGCTGCCTTCTTGCAGCTTAAGATCACTGATGGCCCCCTTCGCCGGTTGCGCCCAACAGCCTTTCTTGTTGCTATCAGAAGCGCATGGTTGAAGCGCATCAAGTATCCAGCTAGCTACCCGCTTTCGCGTTGAAAAATAAGACCCATGTTCTCATGTCTCCCGCTCGCACGCCGCCGAAGTCAACGAAAAGTACGTCCCAACTTTCTGCGCGTCGCTTGCGACGAGCGTCGTAACTGACCCCGAGTCCTTGCAGTTTAAGCCCAACGAAGAGCCCGTTGCGCCCGTCTCCATCTACCTACGAACGAATTCGGGCAAGTCAATATCACGAATAGCCATGCTATGGACACCGCAGGACAATCCGAACGAAGACGTAGTGTCGGCCAAGGTAGCCACGGATCTGCTGGGCTTAGAAATACAACAATCGGAGAAAGAAATGCCATCAATCAACTTTAGGGGGCAGCCATTGGACATCAAGGGCCACGTTGTTTTACAGTGGGGGCTGGAACGGTCCAGGCGGATTCACCGGACGCGCTTCATGGTGGCTGCATCGGAAGATTTGCCCTTCGAGCTTGTCTTGAGCCGAAAACGAGCCATCGAGTACGGTCTGGTCGATTCGTGAACTTCGGATCAGCCATGGGTTTTGCGTCTAGGTTTTTTTCTCGGGCTCTGGAGTTTTGGGGTCTCGGAGTTTTTGAAAATTACACACGATCAAATTGCAGGACGTTCGGGATCTGTCGTGGTGCAGTTCATCTGGTAAGGATACGTTTACAATAGCGCACAACGGTTAAGTCCCTCTCCAGCTCCATTCGCCGGTGCCAATTCTGGATCCAAGATCACGAGCAATCACGCTGAGACCCCGATCTCAGAATATTCTTTTAGAGCACACATCCTTCCCGACATCTCGGTCCGTCGGCGGTTTCAAAATACGTTCTTTATTCTCCGGTTATCATAATCAGTACTGGATCAATGGTATATGACGCCGTTTGCGTGGGGGACGGTCCTTCTGGATTCTATTCCGCACTTGAACTGACAAGGCACGGCTTAACCATCTTCTGTTAGCTCTTATCGAGTTGGTCATCAGCAAAAAGGACGGTCATGCTCCATGTACGTTAGCGGATGAATTTGAAGGTCATCAGATTTCCCATGGCTCCTGGCCCTGTATCCTGGCGCTGGATCTTTGAAAGAGTTCACTTCACAAATGAAATTAACAATTCTCTGTTGCGTCGGCCCTCTTGGTTTACACGAAGCCTCGAATCTCAACCTCAGCCGTTCAAACATTGCCAGCGGCGGACCAGGCGTCACTGGGCCCACCCAAGTGGGCGCCTACATCATTCGTCGAAGAGGGGGGAGGCCCTGGTTCAGGTGACTTATTGACCGCCACCCACAGTAGGCAGCAGGCTCCTGCCTGGACTTGTGGAGGCGGCACAGAGAGCTAAACCAGGCATACATGCCATGAGACACCCGTTCATGCTGACAGGAATTAAATGCCAAAGAGTAATTGGTTCTTACATCTGACTTCGAAGAGCCTGGGGAGGTTTTGATTCATGACGAGCTCTTGTTTACGCCATCGGTTACTTGATGCGGTTCAAAAAATACCTTACGAAGGATTGTGTATACTCATTTGTCTTATTGATCAAACGGTTAATGTAAGAGGTTGCTGTATTTGCCCCTGCAGATGTGATGGTAACGAGTTTCGGGCATGTCCGATGGCATTTGCCACGATTAGCATTCCATATTTGTCACCGTCACATCTCGCCACATCACAGGCATATATATTGGGATATGCTCACGTCCATGCATTTTGTTCTCAAATATTGCCAACCGCCTCATCTTTATTTCAGCTCAGCCCAAGCATGCCTGAAATGGCCATCACTTACTCGGCCTGTATGACTGCACGTCACGGGACCGGAACCTAAAGCATCAAGCATCACTCTCACGGTATTCGCGAAATCAGAAACAGTGTCAGTATTTTCTTTTTGCTCGCCCATACCTGGCGAACGTGATATTTGGAAAAGAAGGAGGGCTGCACACTGTCCAGAAGAGGACCTCAGGGCCAGACAAGAGAAACGCCGAAACGCCCCAGTGTTTTCAGCCGTACCAAGGAAAGCTTACTAGCCCGCTCGCCATGCCATCTAAAAACGCCACACTATATTTACCATCGACGCATATCGCAACGAACCCTCGACTCCGCTACATTATTGCGCAACCCAGATGCAAGCACAAGGTATCTTATAAGAAGTAAAACAATTCAAGGAGGGGGGCCAATCGATCGAGGAACTTCAACGGGTAGGAAGATGCCAGAATGAAAACCCACGCCGCTTTTGAGAATACCGGACGACAATTCGAAAGCTCGATTAGCACAACATTCAGCGGTGTTTCTGTGATTGAGTGCCGGAAGAAGTCGACTTGTGAGACGATTGGCCAGTGGCGTACCCGCGCCCCTGCCTTCGATTTTCATCTCTCTGGGCCTTTCTTACATCGTAGTCATTCCAGACTTCGGGACCTACATGAGCCGTCAGATCCCGTGAGGGTATTTAGTTACTATGGGACAACTTACTCTTGTCCGCAGTAGGTGGTTTCGGGCAAGAGCCCGTTGCCCCAGCGCAGCGTGTGCGGAGGCCTTGTTTGCGAGCTTCCTCCCAGGAGAGGATTACGTCGGCTATGCAACCGTCTACTACGAGGTGTGTGGTCGTGAAGGTCCTTGGACGGAAAGATATCACTGGGTCGAGAATGCTTGGATTGTTGTCACCGGACCATCTGATCGTTACTTTAGAATCTTGCCCGCGCACTTCGGTCCCGTCCACACTTTGAAGCTTTTCCGCCTTCAGGTTCTTTGCGGATTGCGTCCAGAAAAACAGCTTTGCTAACATCCGTTTGCCGAGAGGGGACTTGATACGATGAGATTCGAGGCCTAGATGCTTCACCAGAGCACGATTAATCAAGTTCTCCTCACTGCCAGTATCGACAAGCAACTGAGCCTCATGCGTCGTTTCGTGGCCGCCGCGTGACTTGATGATCTTCATGGACCTTCTGAAATTCTCAGGAAGCTGAGGTCCAGGTTGCTGGAGAAGAGGGGTATGGTCGGAAGGCCGCTCGGGATTTGGAAACGAGTCATCTGGCAGATCGTCCACAGACGGATCTATTTGTGGGTCTAACGGCGACCGGTCCGGTTCCTCGCCCAGCCCATCACTCTCAACGTCACTTGTGACATTGATTGCAGATGAGCCGCCGTCCAGCGCGGGCAAACCTAACCCAGGCTGCTCCTGTTCAACAAGTGTGTTCCGTTGGCGATGCACTGGCCCTACGACACTGCGAGACAACGAGGAAGGAGATGGCGATATCAATAAAGCTGGCGATTCGGGCGACGAAGGTAATGGAGCAGGCGTCGGAAGTGTAGAGATTGGCAAGGCCGTGGGTGATGTAGTGGATGGTTGACGTGGTGGTAGTGATGGTGGCGGCGATGATGACGGTGGTGATGGCGGCGGCGGTGGTGGTGGAACTAGTGCAGAGGCGAGCGGTGAGACCTTGTGCTCAGTGGCCATGCTTGACAATGGCGGTGCCGCAAAGCAGCAGGTAATGGAACAAGCGACGAGAATGAATTGAGGAAAGTCGACGATTAAGGTTGCGGGCGGTTGCAGGGCGGTCCCAGCAGGACCCAGGTTTGTTGTTCTGGTGCGTTCGGGAGGTGGCAGCTTGCGGTGGCGATGGCGGCACCGAGGTGTAAAGGCGTAACGGGCTTGGACTCGTGGAGCACAGGCGGAGAATGGTAAGGAGGTTGCTCATGGACGCGGCGAGGAGGCCAGCTTAAAACAATCCAGGCGGGGCGCCCTGTAGGAGGTGCAGATGCGGGCAAGTGGGATGGGGTTTTTATTATGTGGATGCGACTGCGCGCCCGTATAAGCTTGTGCCTGGCGACCGGCACGTAGCAAGCTGGCAGCGCTTCCACGCTCTCGGGCCAATCCGTGGCTGAGCGACCTAGCAAGTTCGCTGCCCTGCCCGCGTGCGTGCCGTCCATGGCAGCTCCGGCCCCAGATCGGCGCCCATTTGCTCGCGATCTCCGCCTGCATGCCCCTGGCTGCGCCCTCAGTGTAATGCGGCGTGCGTAGCACCTATCTCAACTCCAGGGGACTCGTCTCGGTGCCGTTGTTCTCTTGAGGCGGAAGACTAGCCCCTCGAGAGGCGCCGGTATGCAACTCTTCCTGCACGTCAATGGCACCGATTCGAATTCTGATGGCGGTAGATGCGGTCCCTCCTTGCTAGCAGTTGGGCGACACCGTTTGGATTACATTCGGCCGGTCGAGCAGCGACAGGGGGGGTGCTTCGGGCCTGATCCCGGCCGCCAGACGAAGGGCGAGTATCAGCGGAAGATCAAGCTACACGCGTCAGCTTACAGCGCGCAGCTTTAGCGTCCACAGCGCCGGTAAATATGGACAGCGAAACCCGGGCGGCGGGCCTGAAGGCGAAACAGTCTGTTTCGAAATTCCTTCCAGAAGGCCACAGTAGCCGAGCCCCATGTAAGTCTGCGATGGATTTTCATCTTTCCCCCCGGTGATACGAATTCATACTTTCTTGCTTCTTCGAACCTCACCGGTGCCAGCGACCCCGACGAGTGGCGCTTTCGAAGTGACACAACACCTCTTCGCAGATCCGCCTCCGTTGCGTCGCGCTGCTGCTGCGGACAATTCCCTGGGTCGCTCTGGATAGAAGAAGCTTATCGAGCAGGCGCAGCCGTTGCCCCCTCCTCGGCGCCAAACTTACCGACACCGCCTGAGCGCCGCCCAGCGCTTGCCCGCCCTTGTAGGCTGGGGGCTGCACGGCTGCACCCAGCACATGCAGCTGCCATCCTCAATTCGGTGTCCACACAGCCAGGCGTCGCTCTCCTAGTGCTGTGACGCTGGCGGCCACCCATTGCTACGCCTTCCTCAAATTCGAAGCCGAGCTGCCGCTCTTGCACCACGGCCGGGGTGCTCCCCCTGAGATCGATGCCCGTCCGTCCAGGCTGAACAGGCGGGGCGAGAGCTTATCACGCACACGACGGCGGCGTCTGAGCGTTGTTCGGCGCAGATCCCGTGGATGCATGCTGAGTCATGGCCCGGGCGGCACGCGTTGGACAGCGGAAGAGCAGCGCGTCGGACGGCCACTTTGGCAAGCAGGCGGGCAGGGAAACTGGCAACGGCGCGCGGCCAATGAAGGAGTTCGAAGGTGCCGCTACCCGATTACGAGCGCAGAGCAGGTGACGGATGTACCGGCAGCGCTGCGTGCGCGGTGATGTGCTAGGCGGTGGCCGGGCGGCGGTGGTCAATCCTCCGAGGATCTCATCCTGAGAGCTGAAACGGGAAAGAAGCTGGCTTGCCCTTACTGTGTAGTATTTTTGCCAACTGGATGGACGAAGACATCAAATTCGGACTTGAAAGGACTCGTCGCTACTCACCAGCACGCTGCTACAGCTCAAGGTTCCGCCCGAGAGACATACTCGGTAGCACCTGCATCAAGCTTCCTTGGCGGATGCGTGGGCGCGGGCGCGGGGGATGACAGCAAAGCAGGACGCAATTTCCTCGCCCCCGCAACTGAGGCTGGTGCCTGGCAGCATCGTGCATAGGGGCTATGATGAGACGCTGAGACAAATGGCGTCGCTTGGCGCCAGCGGCAACACTGGCAAGATGAAGCTCGATTAGGGAAACAGATCGACAACGAGTGTGGTGTGCGAATGAGCAAAAGGAAGCGTCGGTTCAGCAGACGTCGTGCGTTCCGCGGACGCCTAGGGCTTAGCTCCCGTTTTCAACCAAGCTTTCATGTCCCCGTTCGCCTACTTACGATTGGCTCGGACCTGTCGCGGCGGTTTATCTGCCCAGGGCCCGACTTTTGCTGCCACGCAACACGCTCGATGTTTCGCGTGTGTTGCTAGTCAGTGCCAGTCCACCAGCTGGCCGAGCCTCCCGCCAACGTCGCCGGACGCCGCGCCCATGTATGTATGCGCCGGCCCTTTCGTCGCCATCATCTCTCTTCCCAGGCCTCCGGTGTCCAAGCCCGCACCTCCAGCGCTTAAGCCCACCATCCTGCCGGCTGTCCACTGACCTTTTCACGCTACCGCAGTCTGCGAACTGCCTCTCTCAAGACGGTCCTGCGCTCGCTTACCTTTGCTGGCCTCCGCGCTTTACGCATCCCAGCTACGGACGTAATGGCGGCAGCCTTCGGTTTGCAAGAAGGGACCGGCTCATGACTCCTCCCATTGTCACCTGTGTGCGTACCGGGCATGGAACTCCATGACTCTCAGTGCGGCTCGGGGGCCCGCCAGCTGGGCGAGAACTCAGCAACTTTTCGGGACTGCCTTGTTTCAGGTGGCCGCATCGGGCACCCTCGAGTACGTCCGCACTCTTGGTGCTGACCGAAGAGCGGCGTGAAGACACGGATCGGCGGGCTGCGGCGATGCTTGCTCTCTTCTGGACGCGCGCGTTTCTTCGCTGCTGGGCGGTGGGGCGGGCCTCTTCCTTCATCGCCAGCAATAGAAAAGGCAGATTGATCGCTGCAGGGGGCGAGGCCGCCGAGCATGCTTCCATCCCGTCGCCCCTGCCCCCAGGGAAATCTTACTGATTGCCCTTCCACTGCCTTTCCCGCCCGGTGATGCACGACCCCCCAGTGTCGGCAGCGCACGCGACAGTACAGACTAGTGCGGCTCTTGCATTTCGCCGCCGTCAGCTGGCAGCGCGCCATCCCGGGCCCACCACCGCATCGTCATCTCGTCCATCCTTGCTCAATCTCCAGCCGCCGTGGTGTATGAACCGCGTCTGCCCGTCGCCCACGTGCCGCAAACACGCCGCAACACGCCGACCTCACCCAGCGCCTCCTCCTCCTCCTCCGTCTCCGTCTCCGTTCCCCCCTTCTTTCTGTCTCAGCTGACGACCCATCACGCTCGCCACCGCAGAAATTCATCGTAGAGACTGAGGGATCAGGCTCGCACCCGAGATGTGTACTTCCCGGTCATCGCAATGACTGCCTTCTTATCCGTTGAAGTCTAAGGTGACTCCCAGCATGACTTACTGGGCGGATTGACTCGAGATTTGGCTATCCGAAAATCAGGTTGCACGTTCCCGTGCCTCATGTCTGGGGCATCACTTTGTATGGATGCCTGGCGTTCAGACCCGAGAAAAGTTGTGGCCGCCCATAACAAACAACACGTCGTCAGTACAGGTTCACTGCAATAGCTAATCATCCACCCTAGGCAAGAAAGATACAATTAACCGAGAGCATATCTAAAGTAGCATGTTGCCCTCTATGATTTCCCAGGGGCCCGCCTGAAATCCTCAAACGCGCTGGTTGAGCAGTCCAAGTTCATGCACCATGTCCAGACAAAAGATGAGATCGCAACGTGCTTCCAAGTCGTGTGATGCTATCAGGAAGCGGCTGCAATAAAAGGTTGGAGAGAAGGAAATTTGCTGATCCTTGAAGTTCTTGTTCATGCCATACCAACGAGCGTCGAGCTCGCCAACTATCTCCAATGGCCGCGCCTCGCCGTTCGATGTACGGCCGGGAATCTGCCGAATCGTGGGGTACCATTGTACAGGACCGAGCAAGCCGTTCCGGACAAGAGAAAGGTTAATGATGTTTGCCTCGTCGTTCATGCTGAATCGAGCGAGGGCGGGCTCAGAAAGCCCATCATTGCCGTCTGCGAACGTTCGGACGATCCGAATGTGCCGCTCAAAGCTCTCCTAATCAATCAACCATTCAATCAGTAGATGGTCTGACTTGCGCAGTCTCGACGTACCGATGGGAGAAAGGATCTCAGAATGCGTCGCATCCCTCGGTGGTACCAGAAGGGCATTGAGAAATCGTGCACTGAAGGGTGGAGAAACGGGAAAGCAAGGAGACAGCAGGTGCGCGAAACTGCGTTGACTAGGTCGCTGACCGACTGCGTTGATTGTTCAAAGAGTCTGACAGCGCGTCTTTTAATACTCAACTAGCCATCACGTCTCGCAAGAGTTATCAACGCATTGATCTGGCCGGCCCAGGGCTGTCGACTCTGTGTAATCGATGCAAACTTGTAAACCTCGAGAGAAAAAGCAGATGTGTGATCCACGGACGCATGCTTCTGCAGGCAGCCACTGGCCAACGGCCTCGGTCAGGGATGCTGTGCCTCAAGATATTCCTTTTGACGGAGAAAATGCGCTCGCGCGCCCTCATTGGCAGAAGAAGTCTGGTCTAGGATTGGATTGGTACCAGTCAATTGGCCCGATCTGGCAGCGCCCCTTGTCATCACCGGCGCATCCTCCGTGTAGCATGCGGGGTTGCCCGACGCTTTTGTCACACGAAATTGTAAACGCGGTTGATCCCCCCGAGTCATCAGCGTGCATGTTCATGTGTCGGACCCGGCGCAGAGGGTCGAAGGAGCTGCCTGCGTGTCCACCAAAGACCCAATCATGCTTCTGCCGCAAGCCGCGGTCCCACGGCCCGTCACAGCTCGCATCGCTTGCAGGCCGGCCGCATTACTGGGACCGGACCGGACAGGGCAGGACAGGACCGGACAGGACTGGACGTCGCGTCACGTCCGCCCAGCAGCACCAGCACGAGAACATACCTTGCATAGCCGCACGTAGGTGGTAGAGTGCGCCGCCCATGCGGATCCCGGTGCGACATGTTCACTTTGACAGTCGCACGGACGCAACGGTGTTTCATACCTAAGGCCGGGTTCGCTTCGCAACGTAGGTTGATCGGATGCCAGTGACGCTGTTTTCTGTTTTCTTTTCTTTTTTCTCAAACCCTCCGACTTTCATTAAAAGTGGAAGAGTGTGCTGACCGGCTGCAAGGCTCACTCCGCATCTCATGTCTCCTGGACTTTTATTGGTCCCCGCCACCACTAGCTTGCGGAAAGTCTACGGGAAATTAAAGCGTTTCTTGTCCAGCTCTATTATCCATGCCTCGCATCACTTCTGCACGAGTGCATCAACCCGAAAAGGTGGGTAGGTAATGTCTAAAATCCATATGAGTGCTGCGATTAGGTCCTATTCTCTGTTTTATTCCCCCCGCCCCTCAACTGCAAGAAGTCGAAATCCGGCATGGTGGTTGCAACTCTACCCCAAAACCAACTCTACACATCCCCTCTCTCGACTCTCCCACACCTCCCTCCTCACCTCCCCAACACCCTTCCGATACGCCACGCCGTCAATCCACTCCACCCAAAGTACGTTGTACCACTGCGGCCTCTCCTCGCCCAGCGGTTCCGCCCAACGGCAGCCATGGCCACCACGATGCCTGTACAACATCGACACCGCCACGAGTTCGACACGCATCAGTTCGCCCTTCTCATCTCCAAACACCACTTGCCTATCAATATTCTCGAGCACGAATTGCTCGTGGACCCATAAGAAGCCGTGATGTTCCTTCTCCGTGCACACCGAGAGCTCGTGGTACTCGGGGTCGACCAGGCCGTAATCCTTTCTGCCGTCGGACTCCAACAAGAATTCCAGCGCGAAGTATGCGCGCTGCGTGGTGCAGCAGAGATAGCGTCCTTCAAGAGTGCGCTGTTCTCGTATTCCATTGTTGTAGTCATCGTTGCTACCGCTCGATGTGCCGAGCGGGATTGGATAGTTGAATTTGATCGATGGAATGGAGTCGTGCGTGTAGTAGCAGCGAGGCAGGAACTTGCTTTCCTTCTCGTTTATTGTGGCTGTTTTGTTATTCTTAAACTCCGGGTCGAGAGTATACGCGTTGAATTTCGAGCACTGGTGTTCCGCAGAATCGAGGTCGATCAGCCAACGGGTCCAGCCTGCCGGCGGGCGTTCGCTGTCCCCGTTTGCTCCAGTATATTGCACCTTGTAGTCAAACCATGCGTTCTGGTGAGGAATCTCTAGCGGTGTGGATGTCTTCGTCTGCCGGGTTGACCATCGCACCAGGGGAAAGACTCGTTTTATATAGTCCACCGCGTAGAACCACGTGTCACGATTCCACAGAACGAAGTCCTCGTTTCTCCAAAGTCGAACGAACTGTATTTTTCCTTTCCAAGCAACCCATGACCATGTTGGTGCATGCCTCATGGGTTCGGATGTCTTGCTGGGGTCCCAGCGTCGGAAGAATGCAGGCTGTTCGTCGCTGAATTCATTCCCTCTCCAAATCATACACATGTCCAGAAACATCACCGGAGTGCCCCACAGAAATCCTCCGGGAAAGCTGGGGGTAAGAGCGGTCGCTATACCAGAGAAAGCATCCATAGAATCCTCGCTCCACGTGAATTCTCGCTCGCAGTAGGCGCGAACCAAGGCTTTGAACGACTCCACGTCCGGGAAATGCGAAATCTTGGACAACGACGCTTGCCTTATCGGGACCAGATCGTTGTCGTAGCACGCATGGCTCTCAGACGTGGGAAGGTCACAGGGAAGCCGATGCTCTTCCCAAAAGCACTTCTCCCTGCACTCCCAGCGGACGGATTGACCGGCGAAGATGAGCTTCCTCCGGGAGAAGATGTATTCCTGGAACGTCCAGCCACGCGTATTCCATTCGGTTTCGCCTAGCCCCCCGGTACCGGGCCAGTTCAATTGTGTCCCGTCGGGCCAGTGGAAGATGCAAGGATTGTTGCGCGGCTCTGAAACTCCCTGGAGACCATTTAGGCCGGAATCGGCATCATTGCCTTCGGCTGCTACTATGGTAAGTAATGCATTTGCATACACAGCGGCCATATTGTCGATCAAATGTTTGCGTGTGTTTTCATCGTTCTGCACGATGCAAAGTGCATCGACCCAGAGGTACCTCTCTCCGAGAAGCCGAACGACATGGATAGCATCTTTAATGGTCCGGGGTAATGTTTGGTTCGGCTGGAGAAAAGCACCATTTTCGCATAGCCTTCGAAGGTTCTGTGTAGACGTCTTCAAAACGTTTGCGTTCCCCCACACGTAACTGAGCGCGACGTACTTGTCATCTCTGGCGGGCGGTACGAGCCGGTATTCCTCGCAATCAATAAGCCACGGCAGCCGAGGACGCGAGAGGCTGCTATCGTCGACCGAGGAGCACATCTCGCCGTGTTCCCGCTCGCACGTTTCCTTCCAGCCTCTCATGAGGCCCGGATCGATCCAATTCCGGTCTGCCGGTCGTCCATCGAACCCTTCATCTTCGCGGCCTCCCAGTCTGGCAATCAGAAGCTCCGCGGGATGGCGGCCTCGGACGGAGATCATGGATCCCTGGGATATCGTCGATCGCTGCTTGGCGACGAGCACTCGAGATACGCCGTCGTAATATCTGTTGCCCGTGTACACCTCAGCGTAGAGGCGACGCGCAAGGTCGAAGACCCCCTTGAGGAAACTCTCATGCGCGTCGCAGGGTCCGAGTTCCGGCAAATTCTCAAGCTCGACACTGCGTCTCTCTTCGCCGTTGACTACGTCGAGGATGCGCACGCATGTCACACATGATCGCTGGGCTTTAGTTGTTGAGTTTGGATCCAGTACTTCTTTGTGTGGACGATCCCAGTCGACTTTCACCCCTCCTCCCTGTTCCATGGCGGATCGGAGCAGCCTTGATGCGGGGTTGGTACGCCGTACGTAAAATCTCTCGTGGTCCGGAGATGAGTGTGTCAATCCAGACACGTTCGCCGTTTGTGCTGCCAGTCGTCACGGCGTACAAGCTGTGTCATTGTCAGCGAGGCTGATGGGCGGAATCCTCATCCTGGCCCCCACCGAAGGAACATCGCACTCCATCCTTTCGAACAACTCAACGCAACGACAAATCTGGCTTACGCAGTAGCATGTTGCACTCCAAACACCCTACATATGCATACGTCCTATCTAACCCAACAGACAACAAAAACAACATAATCATCATCATAATCCCCAAACATGCCCTACATACCAAGAAGCGTCGTCAAGCATCCAGCCAGCCGAACGCCACGCCACGCCTTTTTGCCTATTTCACAACAACAGAAAGCCCCCGCCTTACACATCAATCACCCCCTTTTCCCTAACGGAAATCATCACTACCACACACCAACCCATCAATAAACCGTCTCCCCCTTGACATTAACCCCCAGCCCCAACCCCTCGCTCGCCGCGCTCAACCGCGCGCACAAGCTCAAAAACACCACAGTCTCCGTCGCGGCGTAGTAGTTCAGCGTGTCCAGCAGGATCCGCAGATGCTTGGTGAAGTTGTCCTCGTACTTCTGCAGCAGGTCGATCATCTTGCCGAGCTTGCTCGGGTCGAAGGCGAAGGAGCGGGCGGAAGACCCTTTGTCGGTGGTGCTGCCCGTGGATGCCGACGGGTTGTTGGCGGAGGCGGCGGTGGCGAGGTCGGCGTCGGCCGAGACCAGGTAGCGCGAGAGCGAGGACGTGTAGTTGGCGAACATGGTGCAGGTGTTGAGGATTTTGGAGTTGATCTGTGAAAAGCGTTATTGTTAGCAACCGATCTGTGTGAAAACGTGGTGGGTGGGAACTTTACCTTGAGGAGCTTCGCGTTGGTGAGCATGCACTCCTTCAAGCACGTGGCCAAGAAATCAACGTGGTCCTGCATCAGCTCGTCCACTGTTCGTTTGACCTGGGGTCCGCCTCCGCTAGATGGGTCACCGTCACCCTCTGCTGCTGCTGCTGCTGTTGCTGCGGGGTCTATTGACTCTGTCGATTGGACGACTTCTGCGTTCTCTGCCGCATCGCCCTTGCTGACGGCGTTGAGCCGCGACATCATGCTCGACCAGTTCGGCTCAATGACTTCGGCCGTGCTGTAGTACAGCAGCTGTTGCACGAAAACCAGCATGCGAGCGCGCAATGTGAATGCCTTACGCTTCCACATCTCGATCTTCGGGTTCGACGACCGGTGTTTCCAGCTACGGACTTTCGAGTGCTCCGACCAACTTCCAACAAGTAGCGTCTCGAGGTGTCGTAGTGACAGGAGGTAGCGGAAGAGAAGTTGGTACCGCGTCAAGGTGACACGACTAACGACAAGCGAGAGAGGGAACGGCATGGCGTAGTCGAGGACTAACGCGTCGAAACCAATGATGTCTTTGTCATCAGTAATAGTCGCGCTTTGAGCTGCGGGGACGTAAGTGGAGAAGCTGCCCGTTGCGGCATCTTGGTCCAACCCAGTAACCGTGACGATTTTCATGAGCCAGTTTGTCAGGCCAATCTCGTTCATTTGGACCTTGACATCCTCCTTGTAAGGATCCTCTGCTGCCACGCTGCCAGGCTGGCGCAGAACGATATCCAACAACGATTGGAGTTTGCCAATATTGACCACCTTGGCTGGCTTCTTGAGCTCCGAAGTGCCAAGTTCGAGGAAGTAGGAGAAGAAGTCGGATCTGTCGAGGAAGAAATAGTGCTTGAGAGAGCGAAGGCGGGCAGGTAGTGCGTGCGTTGTGAGGAGTAGGTGGAGCAGAGATGAATTTGCGTAGGCGTAGGCGCTGTTAACGTTTTCAAGGAAGCGAGGATCGTCGAAGGTGGTTGGTACATCTTGCACCCTTTTGCTAACGTCGACACCACCGCACTCCCGCACGACGTTCAGATATTTGCCTGCGAGCAGAACCTTGTCCTTTAAGCCTTCCAACTGTGGCGGGACAAGACTGTCCCGAATTGTGTAGCGCTTCTCCCAGTACTCATCCGTGTAGTCCTGATCAAGCCTCTCGCGCTTGATGCTCTTCTGTTCTTTGATGAGGAACTCGGCGTGCGGGTCCTTGATTGATCCATGGTGTAGCCATTCGTTAAGCATTGTCATGTACGGACGACTTGCTTCGCGTAGTAACGTAGTAAGCAGTGTTCTTGCGGCCGGGTCTCCGGACATGGACGCCAAACGTTTTGATATTAAGCCCAGCACGCTTCCACCCTTGCAAACCTTCTTGCTTCCTATCGAGCCTTGCGCAATGTTCCCGCCCTCCCGAAGAGATTCAAGGATGTCTTCTAAGTTTTCCGTCTCATCAAGATCGTCGTCGTTCTCGTCATCAAGGAGAGCGTTCGCCTTCAAAACCTCAATACCCATGGTATATAGTTGGTACAACATATGGCTTGTGGGTTTGGTGTGCAGATTCAGGAGATGGAGAGTGAAAGTCGGATTGGTGAGCATCTGGTGCTCCAATTGGGCCATGAGGACCAAGTAGTCCTTCAGCAGCTTCCGGACGACTGCGCACAGAGCGTGATTGACTGCGCCATACTCATCCCTGCTCTGGACCTCGATGAAAGCCTCAAGAGCTGAGTAGTGCGTCGCCATTTTCAACATTGACGTTGTCAAATCGCGCAAGCTAGGGTCCAGCCCGGGAGCTATTCTGAATGAGGGACCCATGAGGCGGCTCTTCTCCTCCGAAGGATTGTGCGTAGCGGCGAATCGAATATACTGCCCTTCAAAGCCCATGAAGACGAACAGGAGATCCTCTATTATGGCAGATTCTTGGGCATCGACGGGAAGCTCGGACAATGGTTGTGGCTGCAAGTCAACAGGAGCTAGCGAAGCGGTTTGGGGGGTGGATATGCGCGACGCGAGCGGTGCGGTAGTGTGCGGAATGAGCGAGGCCTGCGGTCTCCATGGTTCTGGGCAAGTTAGCAATGCTTTGCGTAGATGCGACGCTGCATACCTCGTTCTTCCTTCTTGGGTTCGGTGGATGTTGGGGTGCTAGCAGCACTTTGCTTTCCCGGACGGTCATTCTCCCTACTCTTCCGGGATTGAGAGCGACTCTCGGTGTGCTTCGGTGGGCCGCGCTTCACGGAAACGGATTCGCGGGTGAGAACATTGTTGCGCTCAATGCGGCGCTCGGTGGTTTTGCCTGTGGACTGCGAGCGCGAATGGGAGTGCGAGTTGGAATGCGATTCTGGGTCGCGGGTCGAGGTCGAGGTAACACGGGGACGAGAGGAGCTGGGGACGCGCTCATGGCCATAGTACTTGGAGTTGGGGCGCGACGAGGACATGGTGTGGGGTGGGAGAGCTCATGTGGGTTGGGCAGGTGAGCGACGCAATGTTTGTACACGAAGAGCTGGCCGGGCAGTGATCGCGGGGAGCGCGTCGCCTAGCGCGTCGTCGTTGTGGCGCCTGTGGCCGTGCATCCAGCCCTACGGAGTACAGCCCGCCGAAAAACACATCCCGCTGCCGCGTACGAACGCCTTCTGCCATGTCAACCAAACGGTCTACTCGGTAAACACTCGCTGGCTGATGCGAAACAATCCCGTTTTGTTTCGTGCTCGTCGAGTCCGGCAATCCAGCTGGGCGCCACGTCTGACGTCTGCGAGTAGTGCAAAGCTCGCTTTCGGCCCGGGCCCATGACTTCGCGGTGAGCGTTCGAGAGCCGCTGCCGGGCGAGCGCAGCGAGTGTAAGCACGAAGAGCAATAGGCCCGGTTGGATGCAGCATCCTCTTTCCCTGCGTATCGTCAAGCCCGAGATTGCATATTATGCGTCTCTGCGTCAGGCTCCGATTCATCTGCCGAAGGGCTTGCGAGCAATAGAACGCGACCTGATCGAGTGCAACTCCCGGCTGGTCAATGTCGACACGCAGGCGAGCATGGAAGAGGATGTGGGGATCATGGCTTCGGACTGGAACGGGACCCTGTTACCGGGGCCTTGTCGGCTCCGCCTTCCCATCGCGCAGCCTCGGTCCAATGCGGCATGTGTTGCGCTCCCGCGAAGGCGACTGCGGAGAGACCATGATCCACATCTTTCCCCGGCGCCACGACACGTCCCCGACTTGCTCTCTCTATCTTCGCATGTCCGCGCCATTGCTACCCCACCCGCGACCTCAGTCCTGCGCTTCATGACCCCGCGCAACACCATAAGAGCTGAACATTGGCGCTGATATGTCCGACTCTGTGGGTATGACGCACACCGCGCCCTCCCGTTTCCAGCACGCGACACCCGCAAAGCTAACTGAGCCTCCCGCTCCGCAGATAGAGTCTTCAGCCATGCCCTCAATACCGTCAACAAGATCCGGATCGGCTCCGAGAAGCCGCCCTCCTCCACCCGCCTGAAGCTCTATGGCCTGTACAAACAGAGCATGGGTATGACACGGCTGCCCGCGACCCTCAACCACATCCCACACGCCTCTAACACTGTGCACAGAGGGCGACGTCGATGGCATCATGGAGCGGCCGGAAGGCGACGACGAACAGACAAGGAGGTCGCAAGAGAAGTGGTACATAACCCGCTAACTTCTCCTCGTGTTGCCCACCGTCGGACAGGTCATGATTTAACGCCTTCTCTACCAGGGACGCTTGGAAACAGCAGAACAGCCTCTCGCGCACCGAGGCCAAGCGCCGCTACATCACGACCCTGATCGACACCATGCACAAGTACGCCTCGCCGAGCCCTGACGCACGTGAGCTGGTCGCCGAGCTGGAGTTCGTCTGGGACCAGGTCAAGTCGAACGTGCCCTCCTCGTCGTCCTCGTCGCCCCACGGCATGCCCTCCTACCCCGGCCTCGGTTCGTCCGGCGAGTTGCACGAGTACCCTCCGCCGCAAATACAGGCCTCGCAGATGCGCATCCTAACGCCCGCCGGCGCCGGCCCCGGAGGCGAGGAAGCGGGGGACGACAACGATGAGTTCGTGGACGCGCAGGACTCGGGTTCCAAGCACGGCGGCGCGGACGCGGACGCGCGGCGGCAGCACCTCCGAGACCGGCCACCGCCGCCCGCGCGGTCTGCGAGCGACAAGCAGTGGCGGCGCCGGGTGGAGCAGGCGCTGGTCAAGATGACGGCCGAGGTGGCGGCCCTGCGCGAGCAGCTCGAGTCGCGGAGTCTGTACCAGCACACGCGCCGCCGGCGCCTCCTAGCCTGGGTCGGCTGGTTCCTGTGGTTCATCGTGAAGCTGATCGCCGCCGACATGGTCATCCTCGGCATAATACTGCTGTGGATGCGCCGCAAGAAGGACCGTCGCCTCGAGGGTGCCATCCGCGTGCTACTGGGCGACGCCGTCGTGCAGATGCAGCGCGTCGGCAGCCAACAGGTCGCCAACATCGGCAAAATTCAGCTGCCCAAGCTGCCAGCCAAACTGAAGAGTTAGTGGCGGTGGGATATATTCACCGCAACCCTTTTTTGTAAATTGTCCCAGAGTTGTTGGGACCTGATACCACACAGCATCGATCACGACCGTCACGAGTCACGACAGAACGTGGTCGGGCCAATTGTAAATTCTGTGCCTTTTAATTTTTCGCCGTTGTTGCTATCATATTCTCCGCCGTTTCTTGCTCACGCTTTGGACGAGAGGTACGGGTGTGTTAAACTGGCTCTGGGACACATTGGAATAGGCAAGGCTCTAGCGCAGTTCTTTATTTCATGTACAATAGAGTTGTACGAGAGGACTCCCTCGCTCGCAACTTACCGTCTCTATCTGTTCTCTGTCCATATCACAAAAATGTCTTACATTTGCGTGTGAGCTCTCCTTCCGTTCTTAACCGCCATCTTTCGTCCGTTGTGTCAGATGCAGAACCAAAGTATTTCGGTTACCAGGAGTTAAGCCCGAAAGCGTCACCGGCGAGGATATGTCGTATTTCGCTATTCCCTTGAGGTACGAACGTACTTTATGTGGATCAGGAGTGCATTGGCACGCTACCCTGACAATTTCCGAACAAGCAAGGCAAGACTGTCGATGCTACTAAGAAGTGCCACTGCCGGGGGTTTCGTTCTCCAGACGTGGGTTCAGGGTTGCAGGCCTGTCGCCGATAAAATGGAAAGCACCGGTTATACGGTGACAACGCGGGGTAACACTCGTCCTACTCGCGAACCAAGTATTGCGGTCGCCAGGACCTGATCTCGTCCTCTACATAGGCGACATATATGGGTGTGGTCGGCGTGGGGGCCTTGGAGCTGGGTGGGCATGTCGGCATCCCTCAGAGCAAGAGGTGGAACACGATCCCGTGAAGTAAATTTGGAAAGTGATTGTTACAATGGCATATGGGCAAGCTTCACAAAGCTGACAGTTCTCTTGTACCCGTTGGATCAAGTAGTGCAAGTGGGAAGTAAGTGAACCTACCCGCCCTGTGTGTGACTGCCTATTCACTCTGGTGCCTCCTCGCTGAGGGAGTCGTGCAGCCTTGGCCACACTTCGCAATAAAGGAACTTGGACGCTGTTAATGGACGTGAAAGTAAAGTAGATTCGTGAGGATACACTGGACTTGTAAGTAAGTGTATTTTAAGATCATACAGGATGCACTTTTAGATACACTATTACTATATTCTCCAAAACTATAGTAGCTCTTAGTATTATACCAATAGCGTCATCTTTTCGTGATGGATTATTCTTAACCTATCATAGCCTTAGTCCCACGAGCAGTTACGACATCTCCAAGCTGTTCATTTTATCAGCAATCGAACCCTACCTGCATGGCACCGTACTGTGTTTCACCAGAATCCCACCTTCCCCAAAGCTCCCCCACAACCGCCCACATAAAGTCAAGCCCAGCAACCTCCCTACTTGCATCTCGCTCTCCACCCGCCGCTCCCAAATCAACCCCAACCACCACCCCCTAATAAATACCATCCCAAAAAAAACCAACAATGCCCTCACTCACCACCAACTCCCTCACCGCCGCCCTCTTTCCACTCCTCCTCCTCCCCTCAACCTTCCCCCTCACTACCACCGCCACCCCGACTCTCGAAACAGGCTTCCACCTCCGCAACCTCACCCACATCCCCATCAGCAGCGCCGCGACCGCGCCGCCGGACAACAACAACAACAACAACAACAACGCCGCCATCCACAACGGCAGCATCAGCTTCACTCTGGAGACCAAGGGCGGCGACGCGTACGCCACCACCCACCACTGCCTGCACACCTTCGCCGCGCCGACGGACAAACAGGCCGCGGGCGGGCCGTTCGCGTGCAGCGACGGGTGGCCGGATCTGTTGTTTTACTGGCGCGAGGACGACGACGGCGCTCAGCGAGAACGGAGGTGGACTAGGCTGCGGGAGGGGGATACGAGTGGTGAGATGGGAGGGAGTGGGAGTGGGAGTGGGGTGGTGTTGGACATCTGGTTCGCGTTTCTGGATTGTCGGTACGTTGATTCGACCTCTTCCTCCCTTTCTTTTTCCCCTTCCCCCCCTAATTGCTGGAATGGAAAAAAAAAATTACGAGGAGAAAGAGGAGGCGAGATGGAAACAGGAAAAGTAGGAACCAATCATGAAGCAATGGAAAGGAGAACAAGGGCGGGCCACGGGCGAGAACCTTTCAAATGACAACCATTCTCAAAACCCAGACCCAACGGCGGCGCCGTATCCGAGTCGGGGAGCCTGACGCTACCGCCGCCCACTGCAACCGGCACCGTCGCAGACGGCAGTCGCACGTGGGACGCCGTATACGTACCGGTGCAGACGGCCAGCTCGACCGCGTGGTTTCCCGGGCAGTACGAGGAGGTCTGCTCGGGCCAGTGATCATCAGTCCGGACGACAGTGTTGGAGTGAGAAAATATGGCAACAACAACAAAGGCAATGATAACGACGACGATGACAAAACTAAGGCCCTGGTACACTAGTTTGTTGGTTGGTGAGATCCGGTTGATGCTTGTTTCTTCTCATTTTAATCCAAACCATGTGTTGAAAACGTCCTGGGGAAAGAGGGAGATAGAACGGCCACTCGTTGAGGTTGAGAAAGGGAACGTTTACTCAGGGTGTTTCACTATTTGCAAACTTGCGGACCCGATAAGTTGAGTGAGCGGATAGTCACAGGTTGTTGACGGCCGAGCCGGCTGGTTGGGGAAGCAAGCGAGGGACAAGATCCTAGCTTACGAAGCTTTTCTGGTCCTACGGAGACCGTGTCATGTTTTGGTTTCAATAATGAGAGGATAGTTTGAAATTGCGTTCTTGTGCCGGTTTCACCGTCCCACGGGACACATGCGAGCTGACGTTCCTGTAAACGTGTCAAGTGTAGGTGTCTCTCAATGTCGCCCGACCCTCCGTTTTCGCCAGACCAAGATTGCGGGCAAAGAAACTCAATAGTAACTCAACACCAATTAATCTGTAAAGCAATGCACCCACACATATATTCTTGAAGAAGAGTGGATCATTTGATGGTATAGAATAGTGGAACAGCGTAAGAAAATTCGAAGACTAGTTAGTACAGATAGCTGATATACTCCGGCCGTGACCATGGGAATGCAACATCGGATTCACCCTACCACAATGGCGTACATGCTCTCGACTTTTTCAGATAGTTCAAAAAGATTATTTGCGTTGACTCCCCCACGACACCCCCTACCATAGTTCCTTCCCTTACAGACTCCGTGGTCTCCCCTTGGAATAGCGCACTACCCGCACCCTGCATAGTACACCCAAAAACAACCCAGAAGAAAGAAAGGAACCTCTCGGTCTTACGCGTCCACGACGCGCCACGTGCTGAACCACTTCAGGTGCTTCCACTGCGCATTCGGTCCAACCATGCCGAAAGTGATGGCGCTGAAGTTGATGAAGAGTCCGAGCGTGATGGCATATAGAATGCTGTAGACGACCCACTTGATCTGAGTGCGGGAGTTCCTGGTGAACCAATCGACCAAGAAAGAGAAGGAAAGGATGGCAAAGTAAAGGGCCGGGAAGTAGTGGTGAACGTAGGTGACACGGGCCATAGCAACGAACGGGAAATAGTGGAGGAACCAGCCGATGATGGGATAGATGCCGGAGTAATGAATCTGGTCGATATCCGCAGGCTTGAGCTCGTTGTATCCACGCTGCCAACGGATCAGGTACCATGCGACAAGAAGGCCAACGGCGCCGAGAGAGGCGGTAGAAGCCCAGTAGACGAAGGGATTGCCAAGAAGGAAGTATTTAACGGCTACAAATATGTCAGTAAAAGTGAAACCACGATGCAAGAGAATTGACTTACTGTCATCACCCCAGCCGCACATGCGCAGGCCGACGTGGAGAATGGGCCACTGCCATGGTGCGGAGGCAAGATCGTCCTGCTTGTCCGGGTCAGGGACAAGAGCGTTGTTCGAGGTCATCATGGCAACGTTAAGGTGGATAAAGTCACGGAAGAAAGGCGACTTGTAGGCACCGGGGTCACCAGCAGGCAGCCTGTCGTTCCAGTGGCTCTCAACATTCCAGTGGGTGTACACGTCCCTGGGGTTGTTGGTCTTGGTGCAGGTAACCTCAATCTGCTTGAAACCCCACTGGGGAAGGTTGACATTGCCAGCGCGGAGGTAGCAGCCAAGGTCAGGGTGCTTCAGGCGGAAGGAGGTAGTCAAGGTCCTGATCTTCGAGTAGTCGCGGGTGGCAGCGTCGTTGACAACCTCGATTATCCAGTGGTCCTTGGTATCGCCAATTGTTACATTTCCGTAAGAGGAGACTTCCCAGTCGGCCTTGGTGACAGGAGCAGCAATCTGGTGCGAGTGGAGGTTACGGCCGGTCTGAGCGTGAATCAAGCGGATGGTGCTGCCGTCCCGGGGGTACCTCATGGGCTCTTCGCCGACAACGTACTCCGGATCGTAGCGGTTGGGGTAAATGAACCAATCGTTGTTAGCATCCTTGTGGTGGTAGCAAGTAACCTGCTGCTGCTGAGAGCCCTCAGGGTAGGTCTGAACGTGCGAGTGGAGGAGACCACCGCCGTAGCCCATGTTCTTGATGGTGGCGCGAGACCCGATAGCAAGCTCAAGAGGACTGTCCTTTCCAACCTCGGTACCGCGGAGATTGGCCTGGAAGAGAGAGCTCATTTGAGCGTCGCCGGGACCGCTGTTCTCCAGGATCAAGAAGTGAAGCCAGAATGAGAAGAGGTAGACCATCATGGGAATCATAATGAGCGAAAAGACACGGAAACCGAGGTGGGCCGCAAGCTCGACCTTGGGCATCCTAAGATCTCCAAACTTGTTCCAGAGGTCCTCGATGGTGTACAGGCCAACCAGAGCAGTAGCGAAGAAACCGACCCATTTGACACTGCAGACGCAACCGATTGAAACACCGCAGAGCATGAGCCAGAGACCCCACTCGGGCGAGAAAGGATCGTGCTGGAGGCGGTGGAACTTGGCCCAGCAGAAGACGGTGGTGAAGGTGAAGAATAAGAGCATCGAGTCGAGGAGGATGAACCTGCTGATGGTCGCGAGCGAGTTGTCACACAGGACCATCAGCGCGGCCAGCCAGCACGCCGGCTTGCGGAAGTTCAGCTCCTTGGCGGTGTAGTATGCCAGCGGGACGCAGAGAGCGCCGAAGGTCGAGTTGAAGCCACGCATGAAGGTATAGTTAAGCTCCTCGGGATAGGTCTCGCCGGACTTGAACTCGAAGGATCCATTGTAACCGGCCAGGTAGCCCGAGAGGCCAACAAGCATCTTTCCGAGCGGCGGGTGGACATCGAAATAGAATTCGCGCTTGAGGTAGTGGGAGCCGAACTTGCCAAAGCTGTACAGCGATCGTCAGCAAGAGTGACCACCATCCAATTGAGCGGCAGGCCGCAGAGGGACGCTTACTGAGCTTCATCCCAGGTCACAATGTTCGAGAGGCCGATCTTGTACATGCGCGTGAAGAAGGCGGCGGCGGTGAACAGAATGGGCGCCCAAATGTATTCATACTCGTCGATCGTCTCGAGAATGGATTTGGTCTGCAGAGTGGGCTGATCAGCTCGATGGTTCTGGGAGCCAAAGCTCCAAGTGGAGCTCTGTCGGCGGGGAGCTCACCTTCTGCTTGGTCTTCTCCTCAAGCTGCGGACTGCCGAGGCCAGTCTGGCCTTCGCCATTGGCGACGTTCCTCCGGCGCAGGGCGTCGGCCTGCTGGTCGGCGCCGGTGGCATAGCCTTGCGACGCCATGGTGTCAACGTCAACCCCTCAGGAAGCTCGCGGGGAGCTGAGCTGAGAGCGGTGCGGACGGGAGTAGCCTTGGAAAGGCGGTGCTGGGACGGGTAAGACAAAGGATGATGTTGCAAAGGAGGGAAAGAAGAGGAAAGTGCAGCGGGCGGAGGATGCTAAGCTCCAGGCGCGATGCTCGCCGTGATTCGCAAGCCAAGTTGAGCGGAGCAGGGGAAGCGGCGCTCGAAATAGCACGGGCGCCGTGGACTTTTCATACGCGGCCGGCGATCCTCGGCGCGGCAAGGGGGGCGGATGCGCGTCGGCGCGGAGCTTTGGCACTCTGGTCAACGTGTCTTTTCCACCAGGCTGCGCCCCCAAAAAGACGAACATCAGCGCCCTTCCGAGGCACGCGGGCGCCGCCGATTGGCCGTGCGCACGCAAGGTGCATGCCATCAATGGTCCTGCCAATGGCTAGATTTTGTATCCCTATGTCCCGAACCAATTCGACTGATGTACATACATAAAACCAACTGGAGGCTCCGGCGCCTGCGGGACGTGGCTCGAGCCACTGCAGAGCCGCATCTACTCCTCCGAACAGCGTTTGAAACATGCAACCATCTGAAGCGAAAAAACAGAAACGAGAACAAACAAGCACCCGTCCGCCGCCGCGTCTTTGTCCGTCGTATGCCTCGGACATGCAAGGCTGTATGATGATCCCAGTGCGCCCGCATGAAATTCTATCGTTGTGCGTGTGCAATCCGCATTCCGAACGGTGCCATTCATTACACTCAAATCAATGCTTCTACTCGTCATCCTGGTTGACGCGTCTGTAACTGCCGCTTTGGCTGTCTCCCTCGCCGTTGCCCTTGGAACGCTTGACCAGGTTAGAGATCCAGCCTCCAACGCCCTCGGACCGATCGTCCGATTCTGGCTTCGAGAACTTGGGCTTGCCGCCCTCGACCGGCACCGACGGCGGGTTGATGTCAAGGCCTGGAATGGCATTGTCGGCGCCAACACCGCGGCGGATATCCAGCGACGGCACTGGCGAGCCGTGGCCGCTGAAAAGCGACTCCGCTTCGGCCAGGGTGGCGGGCGTGGGCATCTGCGACGTTGCATCGCCGAAAAGACTGTTCATATCTTCCAGGCGAACATTGGCGGTCTCGGGGTAGATGAACCAAACTGTTGATTGTCAGAACCGGACTCCTAATGATTGGGTAGCCAAACTTACCAACAACGAAACTGACAGCGCAGAAGAAAGCGTGCAGCAGGTACAAGCGCCACTGGATCGCCTCCTGGAGGATGGGAGTCAGCTCGCCAACCAGCCAGTTGAAAGCCCAGTTGGTAGCAGTGCTGAGAGAAGCACCCTTGGCACGAATGCTGAGCGGCAGGATCTCGGGCGGGTACAGCCAGGGAATCGGGCCCCAGGACGCTCCGAAGGCGCCGTTGTAAATCATGACGAAGATGACGACCATACGAGGTGTCCAAGCCGGAATGTCGAGGTAGATGAAATACGAAATCATCGACAGAGAAACAATCATCATAAGAGCGCCACCAAGCAGGATCGGACGGCGGCCCCAGCTGTCGACAAGGTACCATGGGGGAATCGTGCAGGCAAGGTAGCTCAGGCCGTTGATACCGGTCATCAGGATAGCTTCGCGTCCGACCCAGCCAGCTTGCTCGAACACCAATGGGGCGTAGTAAGAAATAACGTTGATGCCGTTGAGCTGCGCGAGACCCTGCGCGGACATGGCGATGAAGACACGCTTGTAATATCTCTTGAACATGTCGCTGTAGGAACGCTCGCCCTCCTGGCGCTGAATCAGGACGTTCATCTTGATCTCGCGGTACTCGTCGCGGGCCTTGGGGTTGTGGATGTCGCCCTTGCCGTACAGGTTGGCGATAACCACGATACCCTCCTCATCGTGGTCGTGGTCAAGGAGCCACCTATCCGGAATTAGCCTCCGTCGTAGAAGATGCACATCTGGAATAATTACCTGGGGGATTCGCAGATTACCAGACTGCCCAGCGCGAGCAAGCTGCCCATGACGCACTGCATGAGCAACGGAATACGCCACGCCCAGTTGTTCTTGATGTAGCTGCAGAAGTAGTCTACCCAGACACTTGCGGCATAACCGCAGATGTTGCCGGTAAACTCGACGCAAGCCAACTTGCCGCGGTTGTGGGGCGGGGAGATCTCAGACTGATAAACGGGCACGATGGTGGACAGAGCACCAACACCCAGACCGGCAATGATCCTACCAACCATCATCATGGCCAGAGTATTCGCGAAAGTCTGGATAAAGCCGCCCACCACGAATATCAACGACCCGTATAGAATTGTACGCCGACGCCCGATCATATCCCCTATTTTTCCGACGGCCACGGAAGCGATGAAAGCGCCGACTTCGAGAATGGCCACCATTGTACCGATCTGGGCTCGAGTGGGCTGGTCGAACTGATCTTTGAAGTACGATCCCCTGTAGGAAGCACTTGGCGTCAGTCGTGCTCGCGGGAGGCCGGCGGGGGCTGCGGAACATACGTGATGATACCCGACATAACTCCTTGGTCGTAACCGAACAGAAACACTCCTAATGAAACGAATACACTGGTGAAGTAGCTGTTCATCCATTGTTAGTAGCGTGCCCAGCGGTGCGGTCGAGTGCGGTCGGTCGACGGGGGGCTGCCTGGGACGACACGTACATCAGCTTCTTCCCGTGCAACCCGTGCATACGGGATGGGCCATCATTAGGGGCCATGATGGCGGCGAGCAACCTGAAGGGGGTGTCAGCACTGCGGTCGCCGTGGTGGTTGCGGGCCAGGGAGCCCTCGACGCGGGCGCGTCGACGTACCGTTCTCCACGGCCAGCTAGCGGACGATGGATGTTAGGGATCTGTATGTCCTCCTTTCGAATGCGACCAGACTTCTCGCTATCGTCGGCGTAATGAACGTGGCGTGGGTGCCGGCGGTGCGGAACGGATGAGGGTCCAAATTCCTGCGATTGGCGAAGCCGTGCCTGCAAGGGATCCTCCTCCTCGCCGAGCTGGTCGACGAGATCGCCTGTGTCGCTCCACAGAGAGTCGAGTTCCGAGTGCTCGGAGCCGCTGTTGGAATGGCTGCGGCCACGCTTTTCGTCGGTGGAAGAACGTGACGACGACAACGTGTGGAGGGGGATGTTGGCGGGTCTGCGACTTGAAGAGGGAATCTTGACGAGGTTGGGCTGAGTTGGAGCAGCCCTCTCCACGATATCGGGTGTAGCAGGTCTAGGTGCGAGAAGGCCCGCTGACGTCTCGCGCACAGGGTCCGCAGGCGGCTGTTAGTCTGTTCGGTGGAGCCAAGCAGGGCCAGTGGATCACGGGCATTGAAGAAAACGAACGAGTGCGTGGTCGGGTGCTGTACGAGTAGTGTGCTAGGCTGGCAAAGCAAGTTGGGATCACTGGAAAGAGCCGGAGCAGCTGCGAGCTGGGGAGACACGACCAGGGCATGTCTCCGGCCGCGAATAGCGGCGCACGCCGGCCGGCTGGGGGCCTGCGGCGATCTCTATCAACGGCTAGAGCAGCATCATCGTACAGCGACAGACCGCCAAAGCGTGGACACGCCTGATTTGCCTGTCTGCGGTGGATCGCTTGCGCTACGTGAAAATTTCCCTCCAAGCCCTTTCTCTGCGCGGCCGGTATGGGGCGATTGGGGCTGGGTGCGTTGCGCGCTCCATCGCAGAGCCATCCGTTCGCTGAACGCAGCGCCCTAGGGTGGAGCACCTCTCCCCACGCCGCCGCCCGCAGCACCAAGCACAAGCACCGTTGGGGCCCTGCGGCGTGCAGCGGCGCCGCCGCCTGCCCCGTCAAGGGTCCTCCGATCGAACGTCACCAGGCACCGGATCCTCGTCGCACGCGGGTCATGTGGACCTGGAGACGACGCGCTCGTGAGCATTTCCCCAGGTCATCGCTAGCGGACTGTGGGGGAAGGACGACACCAAGAACTGGGCG
This sequence comes from Diplodia mutila, assembly GCA_022560015.1. Classification (NCBI taxonomy): domain Eukaryota; kingdom Fungi; phylum Ascomycota; class Dothideomycetes; order Botryosphaeriales; family Botryosphaeriaceae; genus Diplodia; species Diplodia mutila. The sequence goes on from JAFISB010000016.1 coordinate 72,111, forward strand.
CCTGATTAGTCAAAGGCGGCTCAGCTGTCGGCGGGCAGCGAAGCGCCAGCGGCCTCTCTGATCGGTCATGATGTGGCGAAAGTGGTGGAGCGGAATGGAGCCCAGGGAGCCGCGCTTGCCCTTTGGCCCACTTCTGTGCTTCGGCGTTCGTTCCATCCTCCACCGCCTTTCTTGATTCCGCCTCGAAAAACTCACCACCGCGTGTCCGTCTGTGGCTATCATCCGGCAAAATGCTCCATACGGCCGCTGCGAAGGATCGCTGCCTCATCATGCGCCGCCAATCACCTCCGCCACGCCCACCTGTACCGCTCATCGCATTCGCGCCTCTTATGCGCCCAGCCGACATTGGCCCTCCGCGTGTTTTGGAGTGATTGCGCCGGCGCAGCCTCATGCCAGTGCCTGCGTCAGGCGGTGCTGCCGTTACCAAACTTAGCTAGCCACTCAAATGTCCGCTCGGTGTAGAGTCCTCCGGGTCCGTCGATCGCTCCCTTTTCACATGTTCGAACCAGCCTCCCCCCAGCCTCCGTCACTGCAAACAGCCCGCAGGGTTAGAGATAGGCGCACGATTCATGCAATCTGGCATGAACGCCGGGCAAGCTGCGACCACTTGTCTACATATACACATTGAAGGAATTTTTTTCCAGCAGCAGCCACTCCAATCAGAGATTGGATTTCAAGCAGTTTCAAACAGCTCGATCTTCCGTGGCGCAATTGGCTAGCGCGTCTGACTGTTAAATAGGTGATAGCACTGCTGGTGCTTACTGTTTATTGCAATCAGGAGGTTGACAGTTCAAGCCTGTCCGGGAGAGATTTTTTTTTGCATCCTCAGGCACCGAATCCGACGCCTCGTCATGTCCGTCATCGGACATTCTTTTTTCACTTTTTACTGCAACTCCGAGCATCCCGGCCGGTGTGCTTGACATACGTTGCGAAGGTGCGCCCAGTTGGAAGCAGGGTGCGTGTCATGCTCACATCAGCCACGGCGCATCTCGCGTGGGATGGAATCGCTCAGCTGGACCCCTTGGAGGCTGAGACAGAAAGAAAATAATAAGTCCCGGCCCCGTTCTGTTGCATGCGTTCTTAAGCAGATGACTCTGCTCAGCGCAGACACGCGGCTGCGGCGTGGACAATTTCTTTGCTGCTGAATTGCATCGGGCATTATTGCCCTGGGCGGCCTATCACGCAGGGGATGATGCGACTCTCCGATGGATGTGCACCGGCCACCAACTGCACGCCCCACATCACATCATTGTTATCAGTGTGTCATTACTGCAGCTAGCACCGCAGCCCAAAGGTGAAAGGGGGAGCAGTGTCACTGTGTGTTCCCTGGACGAGTGCAGCGGGCGAATGAGCGGTGCGAACGACAGCACGCGGACGCCCACATACGCGAATTACTGCCGAGCTTCTGGAGGGGAAAAAGTTGCGGGAAGCTTTTTTTTTTTTGAGATGTATCATTTACCCTCAAATAAGTCTGGTCTATAGGATAGTCTTCTAGAGCAAGAAGCACAGAAAAAAGGAAAATAGGAAAGTGCAGCCAAGCTGCAAGCTAAACAGTGTAGTATCGTTCAAAGTCTGTCCAAGGCGGATGCATCGTTTCGTGCTCAATCGAAGCCCGTCATAACTGCCCGCCTGTAGCGGTGTTCCTGCCAAAACAACATGATATGTGCTTTTTCCCATATAAATTTCTTGGTATCGCAAATACCCCCAGACTGACCGAGATGACCGAGATGAGCCCCAAAAACGCCTGTACCCGTCTAGTGCTTCGCCGTGACCTGGTCGCCAGTGAGCTTCTCGACAGCTTCCTTGGCACTATTGGAGATGATGTTAGCGTGTGTTGCCACTGTGGGGAATGTTGTGGGGGATTGAAGGGAGTAGGGTCACTTACACGTCACCCAAAGCGACCATGCAAACCGTCTGCCAAACGCCCAACCCGATCCTAGGAGTAACGCCCCTGTACAAACCCTTGAGTCCGTTCTTCTGGTAAATATACTTCGCCGCATTGGCGACGTTCATCTTCTTCGGCCGGTTAGGGTCCTCGACCTTGCTCTGCAGCTCGACGCGGATGACCTCGATCGGCTGGTTCCAGGCGGAGAGACCACCACCGAGGGCGGAGGCGATGATCTTCTCAACGACACCGAGCTTCTCGCCGCCTTCCTTTCCAGTCACCTTACGGATTCCAGTTTCCGCGACTCGGGAAAGACCGAAGCGAGAGCCCCAGTTGGTGACCTGGCGGACGGCGACGGCGTTGACGCCCTTGTTGATGCCACGGAGGCCCTCAGCGCGCCAGATACCCATGAAGGTTTCCATCGTGCCCGGCGGCTTCGCACCAGAAGCAGCGACCTTGTGCTTTGTGATCTCGACCGTCTTCATGCAGGTGCAGAAACCCATGGTCGCGTAGGCCTGGGCGAGACCGCCGACCATACCGCCACTGATGCCACCGACGAAGGGAGAGGCACCGAGGGAGCGCGCATGGTACTCGGCTTCGGAGGCGACGAACAGGAGCACAGCTCCCTTGGTGGAGGCTTCAATCCAGGCCCAGGGGATCAGACCTTGGTAAACTGCGGGGAAATGGCGTCAGTACAGCCCTGATGACTATGTCAATATGCGTGACAACTTACAGCCAAAGACACCACCACGGGCCCAAATCTTGCGGATAGCACCGCCGAAGCCATCGCTGCGGTTCGCAGCCATGGTGGTCTTAACGACCTCCAAAGGCTGTACAGAAGGTGGGTGCGTTAGCGTCTAGAGGACCACTTTACGGCGCGTTTTGTGAGCGACTTACCTGACCCAGCGTCGACACTTCGAACATGTTCAGACCCGAGCCAAGCAGCAAGTTGCTGAACTTGATCGGCTTCTTTTCGAGCTTGGGGGGCGCCTCGACGCCTGCGATGGCGGCTGCGGGAGTGGACATGATCTAGGTGCTTCGCGTTGGGGAGGGGGCCTGACCAAGGCAAGAGGGTGCTTCGTCGCAAAAGTAAGGCGTTATGCAGAGGAAAGGGAGGAAGGAGAAGACGGTTGGAGTGGGCGGCGTGGAATGTATATGGGGGGCGGTGCACAGCTGGGTGCGCAGCGGGATGTCCGTCCGTGCTTGAGTAGCTAGCTAGTGGCCGGGAGCTGGGTGCACCCGCGGCGTCGGAGCGCTCCTTCGATGCTTTGCCGTTATGGGACAACAGTTGGGAAGAAAACCGGGACCGTGCAACACGCTCTTGCTTCGCGGCCTGCCGTTGGCAAGTTGCTATCGACGGGACTCGGGGGCGAACGGAGCGAGCAGCGCATAGCCGCGGCTGCAGCTGTTGCCCTGGCTGTGACAGACGCCCCGGTCGCTGCACTGATCAGGCACACGCTGAGTGAGCTGAGACGGCATCGCATCCGCTGCGGGTCGTATTGCTGAGCGCGGATATCAATAATCCGTACAGCGCCGCCCTGCTACTTCACAACGGAAGTCCGACCAGGGCGCCCATCGGAGCTCGAGCGGCACTGTTGTTGAGCAGCGCAATGTCCGACGCCGACCCTGCGCACCCACACTCGGCTCCCCAGCCGATCCTCAGCAAACTGGCTACGGTTCAACAACCGCGCCCCATGCAGCCCCATCAGCCCCAACGTGCCGCCGCCGCCCGGCCCTCACCGCTAGCCTATCTCTAGCTTCGCCGGCGCCTTCCCCCTCCCGCTTCCGCCACCGCCGGCAGTGCGTGTGAGCTTGCTGCACTGCGAATCCGGTCTTATGTGAGGCTGAAGTGTTTTTATTTTCGTTGACAAGGAGACGGAGTGGCAGGGTCTGCAGGGCGAACCAAGGGAGCCGCGCGAGCTTCTAGCGCCCGGCCCACACCGCGTCATCTGTCGCGAGCTCGCCAATTGCAAAATTGCTTCAGAACACACGCAGGTCCCGTTTCAAGACCAATGGACACGGAGCCAGCCGCGCCTGAGTCGCGAGATCCAGCTTGCCTTGTCATGGGTGCATTGGGTCGCATACGTTCCATTCACATCCAGTGCGAGTCCATATGGCAGGGTACTGTTGTTACATATCCGTACATTTCAAATACTACGCATTGGGTAGACAATGCTTAGCGCCCACTCCAAACCCGTGAACCAGTCCGTTATCCTAGTTAGGTACAATTTTCCCATCCATCTATGCTCTAAACCCCCCGAAAATCGTTTACAGAGAAGCGCCAACCAGCTTGGCGTAGGCCTCGGTGCTGAAAGACTTGGGGCGCTCGATGGGCATGCCGACGGCGCGGTCGATGATGAGCTGGGGAAGGACACCGAGAGCGCGGGAGACACCGAAGAGGACAGTGTAGAAGTTCTGCTCGGTGAGACCGTAGTACTGGAGGAGAACACCGGAGTGAGCGTCGACGTTGGGGTAGGGGTTCTTGGTCTTGCCGTGCTCGGTGAGGACACCGGGGGCAATCTTGTAAACCTGGGAGACGAGGTTGAACATGGGGTCGTCGGGCAGGTGCTTCTGAGCGAACTCGCGCTGGGAGACGTAGCGGGGGTCAGTCTTGCGGAGCACGGCGTGGCCGTAGCCGGGAACGACCTGGCCGGACTTGAGAGTGGACCACAGGTAGTCCTTGATGGACTGGTCGCTGAGATCGTTGCCAACGGCCTGCTTCATCTTGGTGAGCCAGTTGAGCACCTCCTGGTTGGCCAGACCGTGGAGAGGACCGGCAAGACCGTTGAGACCAGCGGCCAGGGACAGGTAAGGAGAGCTGAGGGCAGAGCCAACAAGGTGGGTGGTGTGGGCGCTGACGTTGCCACCCTCGTGGTCGGAGTGGATGGTCAGGTACAGCCTCATGAGCTCAACGAAGTCCTTGTTCTCAGAGAAGCCGAGCTGGTTGGCCAGGTTGAAGGAGTAGTCCTTGTCCTTCTGGACAGGAGCGACCTTGCCGTCCTTGAAGACGTTGCGGTAGATGCGAGCGGCAATGGTAGGCAGCTTAGCAATGAGGTCCATGGAGTCCTCGAAGGTGTGCTCCCAGTACTGAGACTTGTGGATGCCGCGGGCGTAGGCCTTGGCGAAGGCAGACTGGTGCTCAAGAGCAGTGACGGCCAGAGAGAACTGAGCCATGGGGTGGAGGTCGTTGGGGCAGCGGTCAATGAGCTCCTCGACGAACTTGGGGACATCGGAGCGGGCGGCCCACTCAGCAGAGAGGTCGCGGACCTGCTGCTCAGAGGGAACCTCGCCGGTCAGCAGAAGCCAGAAGAGACCTGTCTCCGTCAGCTTGTGTTTGTCCCAATCCTGTCGAGCTTAACACATACCCTCGGGAAGGGGCTCCTCGCCACCGGGAGCCTTGGGAAGAAGCTGCTGGCACTCGGGGATCTGGATATGGTGAGCAATTGATGACGCAAGTGGTATATGGGACTACTTACGGTCTTTCCGCGGAAGCGGATACCCTCCTCAGAGTCAAGAACGGAGCCCTGGAGGGAGCTGTTAGCACTGGGCGCGGACGAGACGGGCACATGGTGCACCAACCTCCCAGACAAGGGCCTTGATGCCACGGGCGCCACCGTAGACCTGGTCGAGGGTGACCTCGCCGAGGACCTTGCTGCCATACTCCCTGATGTCAATGTTAGCGAATGGCGGGCTGCTGTGGCGGCGGAGCGGGATGCGCGCACTTCTTGAGCTTCTTGACCTTCTCCTGTTCCTCGGGGACCTTGGCGGCGAAGGTATCCTTCAGGGACTGAAGCAGGGAGTGTCAGCGGGAGGCGCGGAGAGCGGCGGCGGCGGCAATGGGCAGCTTACAGTAGTCTTGCTAGAGTAGCAGCGCAGGCCGTTGAAGGCAGCAGAGCGCGCAGGCGCCCTGGTAGAGGCGCGCAGAGCAGAGGAACCGAGGCGCAGAGTAGAAGCCATTGTGAAGACGGAGATGGGGCGGGGAAGAGGAGAGGAATTGATGGGGGAGTGGGTGGGATAAATAAATGGCGCGAAAGTTGGCGGGAAAGCTTTGAGGGCCAGCTGCCCGTCCTCCGGCTCTGAGAACGCCGATTGCGTCGGCCGTCCGGGTAGTGTCCGTGCGCGCAGGTCCGCGTGCCTACTCGCTGCTGGGGGCTTGGCCCGACACCCCGAGCCTGCGCCGCGTAGCGACGTACATGGCCAGCGAGCGTGCATCCCTCGTCATCGCCATTACATACACCCGCAACACGCGCACTCGTCGCCTCGAGAAATAAGCACTGCTCCCGGCGCACGCTCAGCCCGTGGCACCCAGCTGGACGTGCTGCCTCCCACCAGCGCCGCGACCCCCGTGACCGCCTTCCGCCTCTGGCTTGCCGGGCGCTGCGTTTCACGGCTTCCAAGCGCGAGTGCCAAATCGTCTCCTGAAGACGCAGTCACCACGCACCTCAGCTTCTTTTCCGTATCCCAAGCGCCGCCACCCGTAAGCTTTTGATCGTGTCAAGGAAGCGGCGAGCGCATCCGCTGTGGCAGACCGCCTTCGTAGTCGCCTGCGCCTCTCGCTCTCCACCTTGCGTACCACCAAGTCTTCAGCTTGCGCCCTCGCGAAGCCCCATCTCACCCGCCGTCGTCTGCCCGCATCTGCTGCTTCCCGTCTGCTCTGCAGCTGTCGAGGTTGATTCAGTGACGTAGCGTCGCCGGCTCCGCTCTACTACACTCAAGTATTCCGCAAACCTTTGCTATACAGCACGCGCGCAACCTGCGCGCCATCTGCTTGAGCTCGACCGTGGCGCCGTCGCGCCAATAGAAGTAGTCATGTCAGCCATCGAGGAGCTGAACACGTTGCTGCTATCGCTGTCTGCGCTGAAGCCCCCAGGAGCCAACAAGTCGAAGATCACCGCCATCACCAACCTCTGCATTGCGAACGCAAACGTAGGCTGAGATCGCTCCCCAAGACAGACGTGAGCCCTACTAACCTCTGGCCGTTGTAGCAATGCCCCCAAATCCTCCAGACGATCCGCGACCGCTTCAATACCTCTCCCAACACCCATAAGCTTGGCGTACTTTATGTGCTTGATGCCGTCGTGCGGCAGTGGGCGGACAAGGCCCGGCTGAACAAGGAAGATGCAGCTTCTGCAGGCTCTGACGTATCAAAGGCGCCGAACTCGATTGGAGTTGTCATTGCGACCCAGTTGCTCCCTCCGATGATGTACGACCTCATTCAGAATGCGCCAGAGGACCAGAAGGTACGCTTTGTCGAATCCGTGTTGTGCAGCATTTGTCTTCCGGATACGAATTGTTTCGTCGTCGCGAGTCGAACAGTTTCAAATACTTATATGTTAGCTGGGTTACTCACATGTTGTTTTCTTTTTCTAGGAGAGAATTGGCAAGATGATAGAGATTTGGGAACGCGGCAACACGTTTCCCCAGCATATGCTTGCCGACTTCAAGCACCGCTTAGGAGCCCGTAAGACTCTCCCCAAACTGCAGGAACCGCACCGTGAGGCAAAACAAGGGTCTGATGTCTTCGTATCTGCAGCTGCGCCTCCAGCGACCGGAACTCCAACGGGTGCTACCTCTGACCCGACGGCTCAGCCGCAAACAGCACCAGTAGCTTCAGCAGCGCCCTCTGGCACAGTGTCACTGCTTGCGAGCCTTGCCAGCGTAGGAAAGCAACAGACTGCCACTCCGACGCAGAGCGTCCAGTATCAAAACGGCACGCAATATGCCACCGCTGCTCAACCACAACAGCAGAACGTAGGCCCTGCTTTGACTGCTCCGCCCATGCCTTCGTATGCACCCCAACCAAATGGCCAGGGTAATGCCGCACCTGCATCGGCTGCCGCACCGGCTCCTGCTGTGCCGGTCAACCCTCTGATGCCTCAGGCCTTTCAAAGTATGCCCGGTGGCAACGAGGCCTTCATGCAATTCATAAGCTCTTTGGTGCAGCAAGGCTGGAACCCGGAACAAATAGCTCAGATCATCTCCGCCATGAGCGGTAATGCTCAGGGCCTGCCCAGTGTGCCAGGCGCGTCGGCTGTCACCCAAGCTCCTCAAGCCGCTCAGGCCCAGAACGGATTTGCACAAATGGCGCCTAATGGCCAGGCTCAAGTTGCGCAAGACTATAGGAGTAGAGATGATCCTCGCGACTTCGATCGCAGCCGTGATCGCAGCCGCTCCCCAGGTTCGAAACATCGGCGCACTTCTCCGGTGAACCGCCGTGAAAGCCCAACATATGGTGCTTACGACCCCTACATCCCCCCGGGCGCTCCCGATGGACCTGCCGGTGGACCTGGTAGCTCAAACGGCCAGCCGTCCAGCGAGCACGGTGGGAACCGCCGCGGTGGTAGGAAAAATAGGAGAAACCGTGATAAGCATCGTAACTCGCCTGCTGTTCAGCAACAGCAGCAACAGCAGCAGCAGCAGCAGCAGCAGCAATCGCAGCAGCAGAGGGGCACGAGCACGAACCCTAGGCCTAAGTATATCCAACATGACCCGACCTTACCCAGAGGCAACATCAAGGTGCTTAGTCGCACCTTGTTTGTAGGAGGCGTCTCGTAAGTTGTCCAGTCTATGTTATGTCTTGGCGACCTGTGATTCTAACTACAGACACAGGGCCTCAGAGCAGGAACTCCGGCAAATTTTCACCCGCTTTGGAGAGGTCCAGACTTGCATTGTCAACCCGGAAAAGCATCATGCCTTTGTGAAGATGGCTAATCGTACTGATTCCGTTCAAGCAAAGCTCGGCATGGAGAAGGAGAAAAACCCGCAAGTTCTCAACAAGGCCCGTCAGGTGAGTTCACAATCCGATTGATTTGACGTCTTCTACTAACAAGGCGAAGACTCGCTGGGGCGTAGGCTTCGGCCCCCGCGAATGCAGTGACTACAGCACCGGCATTAGTGTTATCCCCATTGAACGTCTGACAGAGGCTGATCGTAAGTGGGTCGTCACGTCCGAGTACGGAGGGACGGGTGGACGGGCTCTCGAGACTGGCCTCGTGATCGAAGAGCCTGACATTGAGATTGGAACCGGAGTTTCATCCAAGGGTATGTTTCTCCCCTCACTTCTTGAAATCATGGGGAAACCAGTTAATAACGCAATAGGTAAAGCCATGAGTCGCCGGGTCGGCCCCGAGCCCACCGGCAAGCACGGTCACTTCCATGGCCGGCGCCACAACCACGGCGGAGGTCACCATGGCGGCGGTTTCGACCCTAACGCTCCGCGCTTCCGCAAGCCCGATCCGCGCCCCGGTGGACCCCAGGGAGGGGAACCTCGGCCAGAGCCTCACACGATTGGCGTGCCGCCGGCCGTCCCGGGCTTCGGCTTCCAGCTGCCCGGTATGTAAACTGGCTATAGCGTGCCGCCGACGAGTCACGTTCCTCGTCACATTGCCCGCCGTTCTGATCCAGTTCCTCGGGACTGGTGGATGCTGCAGGCTACCGCAATGGTTTGATACATTTGGCATGCTATGCATGACGAAGTGGCTCCTGCCGGCCGTTTCCCACAGCGACATAGCATATTCGCCATCCACACCTTGCGTGCTACACTCGGTTCCGATTTTCTGGTCTGACAGGTGGAAAGTCTTGTTTTGATTTATTCTTGCTTTTGGTCTCCCTTATTGCATCTTAGCTTTACCAACCCTTCTTCGCGTGTAGTATATCAACCAAAAATTCCGGTGAGGGGCGGATTGCTAGCAGTGGCTCTTTTGCATCCACGGATGGCGGTTCTTTGCGTTTGCTTTGGTTTCGATCAGCAGTCTTTTTTTTTCTTCTCTAGGTTTTGCATAGCTTGCGAGGTGGTATTCCCTCTTATTCGGTCTTCATATTAGGCAGTTGGGGAGGGATCAGGTAACGGTGCATCAGCTATGGGTTTCTATACCACGTCTTGCTTCCCTGCTTCTGCACAACATGATTTTCTGCGGGTGTGAAAAATGGGGGTTCTCCGTCAAGGCATGAACGACGTCACTGTTCTCTCTCAAAATCATGCGATGTCTCATTTCGAAGTCGCTCAAATGGCGTAATGATCGTTTTACTTTGGCGAAGTATCAGCCAGGGAGGAGGGGGGCGGGGCGGGGGGCGCGGGATATTAGCTGTCTTCTTTGCGGGAATGTTTCTTATTTTGCGAACAAAAGTAATGCAGTCGCAAGTTCGCCTACAGCAAAATAATGCGATGAGCGAGTTTCGAACAGCAATTTTTATTGTCGTCCCTACCGTGGGTTCACAACATTGGCAGGGCAGCCAGTCAACGCTCCCGTAGCATGGTCACGAAAACGTTCGGGTGAGTCATTTCTCGGGCATGTGGGCCCAAAACGAGATTGATGGAGCCCGCTCCAACCACTCACAATGGAGAACGCGGAAAAAAAAGAAAGCCATTTCTAGCTGCGAATGGTTTCGATCCATTGTCCTCCGGGTTATGAGCCCGGCGCTATTAAGGTTGTTAGTGAATTTGTTCCAAGAACACTTTGAGTGAGAGATGCTTACCGCTTCCGCTGCGCCACGCAGCTTTCTTGATTGACTTGATGAAAGAATTATTTGGCTCATTTCTACTATGTACCTAGTTTGCACATGAGAAGCCGTCTACGTCGCTACGTCACCTGTTGGATTTGTCCGAGGCTCCTTTTCGAACGTCTTTGTGGTTTGTCTTGTGGTTCTTCTCCGGTGCTCCGACCTCGGGTTCGCTCGGCTTTGACATTTGCCGAATGCGGTGAATTTGAGGCGGCTCGTTTGCTGCACACCTACTAGCTGCCTGTCTAGCAGGTCGCTTATGACCAAAGCTTGCTTACCGTTTGCATGTGAAAAATGAAGTCGCACATGACCTTTTATCTCGACGTACTTCCGGGCTTGGTCCGAGGTGTCATGGGAGATCTGGGAGAAGACGACTGAGTTGAGCTCAAAACGAACAACCTTGTGAATCAATAGCAAGTCAAGGCAGGAGTTTTGGTCATCGTCAAAAAAAAAAAAAATTCGCGAAGTCCATGGCTATTTACGTATAGATATACTCTGTTCATGTACATACGCCGCTTCAAAAATCATGTACTTTGAGCCTAAGGTACTCAAGAAAGGTGCGCTTTGAGGCCTTGAGCAATCTGCTTCCTCATCGTCGCTCGTCCATACAAACAACCGTGCTTAGTACCCTCGACATGGAGCAGACCAGCCTTCATCCGAAGGACAGGGATGTAGCCATTCGGTGGTGTGACATGACGCCTGCAGCCCACTGCTTATGCGAGGGCTGCATTCATGTTCTGTGCCGCAGTGGTGCCATTTATTTCTTAATAGCCGCCCTCCTGGCCTTGATAGTCATGTCGTAGAGAGCGTCCTTGAAAGCGAACAGGAATGCAGCCGTGATCACTGACTGCGTAACCTTGGGACCAATACCTTTTCACAGTATCAGTATATCTGCCAACCATACCGTCTGCTAGAAGTAACTCACCTCCATAGAGACCAGCCCAACCCTCCTCCTTGATGATGCGGCGGAAGCTCGTCATCATATCCTCCTTGGGACCATCCTTGCCGGCAACATGCATGCGACTCTTGACCGTGATATAAGGGTAGGTGATGGATGTAGCCAAGAGTTTACCCAGCGCACCCAGGTAGAACGAGTCGGTCGGGGTGACGCGTCGCCTCTTCTCCAGCACGTTCTTCAACTGTTCGAAGAAGGTGTATTGCAGGATGGGGTTGATGACAAGGACAAGTGCGGGGACGACGCCGGCGAAGAGGCGCGTGAAACCCTCGTCCTTGACGATGGACAGGAGAGTGCCGATGGTCGACGGCGACTTGGCGGGCTTGCTGCCGGGCAGCTGCTCGTTCGACTCGGACTTGCGCGCCGTCATGCGCGTGTTGACCACCCAGATGGGATTGGTGAGGAGGACGGTGGCGCTGCCGGCGATGGCGCCCGCGATCATCGACTCGACGGTGGTGAGCTTCTTGGAAGCGCGGCCGGCCTTGATGGCGGCCTTCTCGAAGCCGGCGCGGGTCCATTCGTACCCTGATATGGAGACGGTCCGTCAGCCTTTTCCCTCGCTATCATCCCCGCCTGTCACATGCTACGCACAGTAGTAGTATACGAAGTTGGTGACGCTGATGCCGAACAGCGCGGATTCCAGGCCGGCATAGAGACCGCTGATACCCTCACGCTGGATGATACGCTTGGCAGCATCGAGGGTCGACGACTGCGCCCGCTTCGATTCGACTTGTGCGCGGGTAGAGAGGGTGATGAGCGGGTAGCTGGCTTGTATCAGCGCAACGACGGCGACGGGGCTGCTGTCAAGGGAGCCTACGTCAGGGCCATGGAGAGCAAGCCTCCGCCAGCACCGGCCAGGGCGTGGGCCACATTGTCGCTCTGCTGGGCGGCGCTGATGGTAGAGGGCCCGGCGGCCTGGCTGTCGGAGGTCTTCTTGAGGTCTTGAGCCTGTGCGGACATTTTGCGGGGAAAGCTGTTGGAGGGCGTGGGAAAGCTCGGAAAAGCGGTCTCAAAGCGGGTATGGAGATACTCAATGGAGAGAAGAATTTGGGAAACGGCAGCCACGATCGAAGTTAGAGTTTGACGACCGAGCGGGTGTTCTGCTGATGGGCGACGAAAAAGGAGCGGAGCGTTATGATGGTCCTGGGCACTTGAAGCTCCATCATGCACCCCGTCGGCTTTGCGTCCCTGCACCAAACCTCGGCACAGGCGGAGACACATGGAACGGATCACGTGCAGGTGTTCGTCTGTGTCGGGCTTAGTGCGGGAAGCGGGAGCGTTTCAGGCCATTTGCTGCCAAAAATATACCTGAAATTAGCGACAAACTCCCCTAAACTTCAGCGAGTCCACCAAATTTAGGCACCAACTCACAACATAACCGCCTTTTTGCACCCGAACCCGCCCGCCGCCAACTGCACGCGTCACCGCCTGCCCCAAATCTCGACTCAAGGGCATCTGGCCTGCAGCAAGCCTGCTCCACGCGCACGCGACTACGCGCACGCCTCAGCGCTCGTGCGACGCGTGTGAGAGAGACTGCTCGCCCCCTGCGCCGTCTGTACACACTGCTCTTGGGGAAAAAGTGCCGAAGGCCATTGGCGACACTTGCTCCGTGTCTATCAGAGAAGCAGCTGGACTACTGCTCGACGGAAACCATGGATTTCAACACTAATGGACCGCACCTTGCCCCGCACAGTCACCAGTACCCGCAGCCGCAGGGTTCTCCCAGTCCCGCCTATCCCCAATATTCCACTGCCATAGATCCGAACCTGGCTTCTACCCCGGCAACTCAACGCCATTTTCCTCACAATAACATGGCCGGCTCTTCTCCCGGGTTCAATGCCTCGCCGCGCTACAGCGCCTCGCCAAGCCACCAACAACAGTCCAACTTTGTACCATCTGATCGGTCACTACCATCGACAGACAATGTCTCAGCCGGCAATATTGATGAGATATATGCCGCTTTTGTCCTGTATTGCAATCCCTACTTTCCTTCGAACCATGACACATCCGAATTGAAGAAGATATTTAAGAAGCCGCCGATGAGCGATAACAAGACATTTGATCCGTACAATCTGTTCGAGCTCCTGAAGAAACTTGAAAAGGGTGAAATCAAAACTTGGATCCAACTAGCTTTGGACCTGGGCGTCGAGCCCCCAGATGTTGAAAAGGGCCAGAGCACGCAGAAGGTGCAGCAATACGCCGTTAGATTGAAGGTGCGTTTGTTTTCCATTACAGTCCTTTTCGAAGACTAAGGCTCTTCGATTGTCATTCATCTTCTGCCCTTGAGTCCGCTGGCCTGACATGAACTAGCGGTGGATGCGTGCCATGCACATCGATGCGTTTTTCGATTTCTTGCAGGGTAAACCGCATTCGTACTACACGAATATCCCTCCATTGAACGAGCCATTTCCTCACGGTGGACGTGACGGTGTTCCACTGGAGGAAGATCTGGCCGTGCGTGGCCTCGACCCTGCTTTCAAACCAAAGCGTGGTCGAAAGAAGGCAGACGACCTGGAAGACGACGACACTCCACCGCCGAAGAGACCCCAGCTAGATACTTCGTTCGCATTCAGTAACGGCAACCATCCACAATCAGCATATCCGAACAGCGCTCTACCCATGAGCGCGCATCCTGACAGCTTTGTCAACCATGATCCTTGGACAGCAGCCTCAATGGGAACACCTAACGCTAACCAGAGGGGGCTGACTCCGAACTCTGCCCTCAATACGGCCGGTGCTGCCCACCTGCGTTGGCAGGTGAACAGCCATGACAACCCTAGCACTCCACATCCTCTTTCGGCAGTCAGTCCAATGACAGAGCGTCCTCCAGATTCTGCGTTCGATGAACCGATCTCTGCAGTCACGCCTGGTTCTCGCAAACCTAGGCGTAGGCACGGACCGGCGGTGTCATCTGCGTGGCCCAGTAGTGGTTCTGGCTCAAGTGGGAAGCTCCGTGGAAGACCGCCGCAAAACCGATCTGTTCGCGATGGTCCTTATGTAACGTTTCCTGCAAACCCAAACACCAAGGAGCAGCCGACGGTTGATCTCACTCGAACTACGCCGGATCCTGCAAGCGCAAGCGCTCAGCTGCTCGATGCTACGCAAGGCCAAGTTCCAGTCCACGGTCAGCTTCAAGGTCCACCAACCCCGGCTCCGGTTTCCGGACCATCTCCAGGCTCAGCGCCTAGTCAACAAGCACGCTTTCCACCTACTCCGGCATCAGCAACACAATCGGGACCTTCCCCCGTACATAGTCGTGCAGGGCAACGCTTGTCACTGCAGGTGCCGCAGCACACTGGCGGCCCAGTTCATCTGGTTACGCCAACCGTGCTGGTTAACGGAGAATCTAACAGCCCGGACAAGCAACCAAACTCGGCAGAAGCAGCCGTCGGGCTCCCTAAAGTCACTAGAGAGATGCTAAAGCGACTGCTGGCCGCTGACCTTCTCCGCGCTGACCTCAGTGGCCGAAAACGCATGCGCGGTCATGAGGCGAAAGACCTTGCTGATATGCTCCTGACGCATCTCAGCAACCAAAACGAAGCAAGCGGCACAGGCGATGATGCAGTGAATCAGGGCCTTGCCAACTGGCTTGGGTTCTCAACTCACCTTGGCTTGGGCCCGGCCCCCGTTGCCAGCGGCATCAAAAAGATTGATGTGCAGAAGTATCGGGTCAGCGATGATGGGTATGAGAGCCCTATTGATGCGGACGATGGTGAGCGTGAAGACAGTGCGCTGGCTCTGGGCGACGGTTCGACGATCAAGGAGACCTTTGATGTCAGCTGGAGCCTTACACTGGGTGGCTGTACAGGGAAATTCTCTGTGAAAGGCTTAATGATCGAATCAAAAGGTACTGGAGAAAACGAGGGAAAGGACGGAGAGGGCTTGCCGAGCAATGAAAAGGGAAAGAGTCTTGAGGAGAGGGTTAAAGAGTTGGAAGCACAGTTGAAAGGCAAAGACAGAGAGGTGCAGCTGTGGAGGCAGCGAGTGCTGGACGTCGTTCTGTGATTTCGCTGGAGTCATATAATTTTCCTGCTCGATTTTTCATGGAGTTGGCTGGGAGCGTGCTATTTTGGATACCACTGAGCTTGTGTTTTAGTTTATTTCTCATCGGAGTCAAGATTGGTTAGACTTCTCCGTGGTGGAGCCTACAAGCAGGGCTGTTGTTTGGACGGAGGTAGTTCGGGTAGTAATCTTCTTTTTTGCGTCAGCGAATTCATTCATTGTGCTCTGGTGAAACTCCGTTCTGAGTAGAACTGGACAAAGCATCACTAGGCCAGGGTTTGGTAATGTGGCTGAGGCCTCTCGGCAGGGCTGACAGCAGTGCATCCTTCGTAAGGCACACCGAATATATGGTCATTTGCACTGCAGTCATCGTCCCTGCAGTAGTAGTCTTTGCGCTAGTGGTCGGCTGCAGGAGTGGACTGGAGATAGGTCAGCGCCATGGATCTGCAACGGGCCCTAACGGCGGGTAAGTTCCGATGAAACAGAAGTCGGAGATCTATGGCGCCGCCACAACGTAGGTGTGAGACAAGCCATGAGGCTGCATCTTGGGCTTGCACGCCTCGCGCTCCGTGCCTGGTGCTGTCAATCCCACCGTTCGCCACGAAACCGCTCCACACGCCGCACGGTCGTGGCTCGATGGTATGCCTAATTGCTTCGATTGTGCTCCACGCACATCGGCGATCTGACCGATTAGCGTCCAGGCCCGGCTTCACTTACTCAGGAAACCGCAATGTCTGGAATTCCCATGCGCAGAATCGCACTTTCTGGCCCTCTCCAGCACCCAGAGTTGCCCGCCACCCGACACGACGCTCCGCCTGAATACGGATCACCCTCCCCGCCGTCACCGTCTGCACCGAGGAGACCCTTCAACTCTCCCTGCGCCTGTGGCGATCTTCGCCGAGCCCCGCTAATCACGCCGGCTTCCAATTCGGGCACTTCCCTCCTCTGCGTCCTCACGCTGCGCCGCCCTTTGTACCACCGCCGAACCTTGTCTGGCCTCCCTCCCGGGCGATTGCCGTTGGATTGCTGCGTTGTTAGTAGCCACGGCCCAATCGAATCCCAGCACAGACCGCGCATCGAGCATCCCGGTGAAGAGCAGCGAACCATTGCCACCAGCGCAGCCTACGCGCGCGCGTGTTGCAGGACGCGATGCTGGCGTCGCTAACGGGCAAGAGCGGCAGCGGAAGCAGCAGCAGCAGCTGTCAGCCACCGCCTGGCGGCAACAACAACAGCAACGGCAGCAATAACGGCAGCAACAATGGCAGTAACCATGGCAGCAACCATGGCAGCAACAATGGCAGCAGCAGAACTGGCAGCGACGCCTCACGGCCCACAACGTCGAGCGAGCGCCCCACGAGCGAACCCGCATGGTCAATCTTCGGCGTGCGGAGCAGTTCGCAGCACGTCCGCAATTCGCGCCAACCCCGCTATCCTGGCCTGCACCAAGGCCCTGAGTCGGAGCCTGAGGTGACATTGCGCGAGGACGAGCCGTTCGCCGGCGTCGCGCTCATCGACTTTCTCGATCTCGACGCCAGGCCCGTCTTCGCCGTCGACCTTCTCGCCAACCGCACCTCAGGATCCGCACCGGACTTGTCCGCCGCCTCCTCCATATCCTCGTCGTCGAGCAATGTGCACCGCCCGTCCCCCACGCGCCATCACTCGTTGCCCATAATATACTACAACCAGGCCCTGCAGGATGCAGGAAATCTGCTGGAGGTTGTCGAGGGCCGCGCGCCGAGCAGTCCGTACGGGCAGCCCGCGTGGGTCACATACCCGGTGTTCCGCGCGTGGGTTCTCGACCTGTCGCGAAGCACGTACGCGGCGGCGAGGAAGGGCACGATCGTGTACGGAGGAATAACGTGGTCGGCGACGACGGTGCGCAGGCGCTGGAAGGTGCTGTATGGCGAGGCCTACCGACATCGGGATCATCTGACCGGGTCGTTTTCCAACATACAATTCTCCACGAAAGTGGTGGGCGAGGACATGGAGAAGGCAACTGACGGGAGCACGGGAGACTACTTGACTGAGAAGTCGGGTGACTACCTGAGTGGGACGTCGGGGGACTACTTGAGCGGAATACTCGAGGAACAAAACTTACCCAGAGACGAGTCTTCGGGGATGGACGAGAAGGCAGAATTGAAGAATGAAGAAGGAGATAACAAGATGAAAGAATTGGGGTGGGGGATGGTGGGTTCGGGAGCTGAGAGGT
The DNA here is from genome assembly GCA_022560015.1 of Diplodia mutila. NCBI lineage: Eukaryota > Fungi > Ascomycota > Dothideomycetes > Botryosphaeriales > Botryosphaeriaceae > Diplodia > Diplodia mutila. Next base: position 89,661 of record JAFISB010000016.1, read on the forward strand.
TCAGAAAGGGCTCACTGAGGAACGAGAGACGACACAGCCTGCCACCACCTGTTGAAGCAGTGCCTCTTACTCCTGGAACCAGTACCTACTATCGGCAAAGCTCACTACCAGCTGATGTTCGATACGACTGGACATGCACTCCTCCGCCGCCTAACCTTGCGCCACACGTCGAACTAATTCGCGGGATAGATTGGACGAAAACCCCGCTGGGCCCAATCGAGTCGTGGTCTCCTACCTTGAAGTTCATGTGCAACTTGGTAATGGCATGCCCAAATCCGGCCATTGTCTTCTGGGGCCCAGAGCTGAACATGATCTACAACGAAGCCTACATCCCCATTGCCGGTGCAAAACACCCCGCGATGTTGGGCGCTCCGCCGTGGGTCAGCTTCGAAGAAGCCTGGGATGATTTCGAACCATTTCTGCGGAACTGCGAGGAGACTGGATGTGGTGCCATGGTCGAGAACATGCTGTTGTTCCTCAACCGGGGTGCTGGCGTCCTGGAAGAGTTTTATTGCTCGTTCAGCTTCACGCCAATCTTGGAGAATGATAAGATCATAGGCTGGCACGAAGTCGTTTTTGAAACAACGAAACAGATGATCACCGAACGGAGGATATCAACTTTGCTCAATCTCAGCGAGAAGCTTTTCGCATCGGTGACCCTCAAGCACTTTTGGGAACAGACGCTCGAAGGCTTGCAATCCAATACACAAGATATTTGCTTCGCAGTTCTATACTCGGTAAGTGACTTGGCCGGAGAGAGCAAGTCTAAAGGCTCAGAAAGACCCTCGTCGAGACGCTATGAGTTAGAAGGAAGCATTGGCGTCCCAGAAGGACATCCTGCCATATCAACTCGTCTTGATGTGGCCTTGGGCAAGGATTGCTACATGCGATACTTCCGCGCCGCTGCAGAATCCAACGGGCCACTTTACCTCAGCACAAAGGACGGCTCTTTACCTGAAACATTGGTGCAAGGAATAGAATCGAGAGCTTGGAACGAGCCTTGCGAATCTGTTGTTGTTTGTGCCATTCGCCCGACGACTGGCCACGCTTCTACTCGCGACACTGCTTTGGGTTTCCTGGTTATCGGTCTAAACCACCATCGGCCGTATGATGAGGAGTACAGGACTTTCGTTCAATTACTCAACCGCCAGTTGACAACTTTTCTCGCTTCCGTCCTGTTGCTAGAAGAAGAAACCAGACGAGGGCGCACCGTCGCCGAACAAGCTGCCCTCGATCAGCAGAAGATCGAGGAGCAGTTGCAGCTCCGCACGCGTGAACTGGAGCAGAGCGAGTTGCAGCTGCAGCATTTCGCGGACGCCATACCTATTGGAATATTCATCCTCGAGTTTACGCCTGACAACATGGGGGGGAGCTACCGATATCGGAACGAAAAATGGTTTGAGATGATGGGGGATTCCCGCGAGAACATAGCCAGCTGGAGTAGTCCGTTGTGGAAACAAATGCATGAGGAAGATATCGAAAGCGTGCAGGGCTGCTGGAAGAAGCTCATGGAGGAAAAGACGGAAGAGAGTTTCGAGTTCAGAATTCCTCGGCGAGGAGACGAATGTACCTGGATTCTCTGCGTAAGTGCCCCCTTGTCTACTGCAACTCAGTGGCGCATCACTAACGCTGCTTTTACAAAGCATGCCTTTTCGGTAGTGACGGATGACGGCTGGCTTCGATCGATTGTTGGTTCAGTCACCGACATTACAACGATCAAATGGGCGGAGGGTATCCAAAAGCGAAAGATGGAGGATGCGATCGAAGCAAAGAGACAGCAAGAAAACTTCATTGATGTCACTTCGCATGAGATGCGCAACCCGCTTAGTGCCATCATGATCTCGGGTGAGTCTACTGGGTGGCTGTCCTCGGGCAGTCTCTTACCGTATGTTTGCTAATGAGTTTAGCGGACGATATAATCGCGTCCTTGAAGGAACTGGACCGAACCTCCAAAGACTTTGACATGGTCATTGAAAATAGCATCGACGCTGCCAACACGGTGCTGCATTGCGCTCAGCACCAGAAGAGAATAGGTAATATTCAGGACAGCTAAAGAACGGGAATCACTCACTGACATCTCGCAGTCGACGATATCTTGACGATCAGCAAACTCGATTCTGGCCTTTTCTCCATCAATCCAATCGAGGTGCAACCGGTGGCTCTGATCCATGATCTATCCAAGATGTTCACCGGTGAATACAATGCAGCTGGCATAACACAAACGATTAGCGTGGAAGATTCGTACAAGGATCTTGCGGTCGACTGGGTTTTACTGGACTCGAGCCGGCTCACTCAAATCCTTATTAACCTCATCACGAACAGCATCAAGTTCACTCAGTACCAGTCTGAGCGCGAAATCCAAATTCGCATCGGAGCTTCCAAAGAAAAACCAACAACAAGTGCTGAAGGCATACAATACCTCGATTTCCGGATGAACCGCGAGGACTTGACTCAGAGACGAGAATGGGGAGACGGCGAGGAGCTCTACTTGCATTTCTCGGTTGCGGATACTGGGTGCGGGCTTACAGTGGATGAAAAGAAGCTTCTTTTCATGCGTTTCTCACAAGCACCGCGTACCATGGTGCACTACGGAGGGTCTGGGCTCGGCCTGTTCATATGTCGCGAACTCACGGAACTCCAAGGTGGCTCGATAGGCGTCGATTCCGAGTCCGGAAAGGGCTCAACATTTGCATTCTACGTCAAGACACGCCGACTTTTACCACGGATAACCGAGTTGCCAAGCCGAGCAGCACATCAAGGGCCCGGACTAACGGCCCTGCAGCAGCTGCAGAACATTGAGCAGACTTTCGAGCAGCCGCTCATGCCTCGCAAAGACCAGCTCGCACCTAGTCCGTTTAGTCACCAACCGACACGACCGTCATCACCAACGATAACCGTAACAACGAACAACACCACTACCTCTACAACCTCGATTCCGTCATCTTTGCCATCCGTCCCGCGTCCTCCTTTCGATTGTCTGATCGTCGAGGACAACAAGGTCAACCAACAAGTCATGAGCAAAGGGCTCGTCAAGCTTGGGCACACCGTCTTTGTGGCCAACCACGGTGCCGAGGCACTTGACTTCCTGCGCACGACGAGGCACTGGCGCGGAAACGCGGGCGACGCGCAGAATCTGTCGGTGGTGCTCATGGACATCGAGATGCCGGTCATGGATGGGTTGACGTGCGTGCGAGAGATCAGGAAGCTGGAGAAGGAGGGGGACATTGCTGACAGGATCAGAGTGATTGCCATCACAGCGAATGCTCGGATCGAGCAGGTCAACACGGCGATGAAGGCGGGTATGGATGACGTCGTGAGCAAGCCGTTCAGGGTCGCGGAGCTGATTGCGAGCATCGAAAGGCTCGTGGACTCGAAAGAGCCGAGGGTGGAGACCGTGGAGGTCGAAGAGGCAGACTGAGCGGGCAAGGGGGAGACTATTCTTCACTACTTTCGGCTGCCACGTTGAATGGTCGACATCTTCTGGGTGAGCTTCATACGACTTTTCTGCACAGCACGCAGATGACACGGCCACGCCGAACCACAAACGTTGCATAGAATTGGGCTAAGCGACTGCCGCCGTCTCGATGGATGCTCTTGGCCGCCAGCCACTCCTCCACGATTCACATCGAGAACTCGACGAGCCTCTCAACTGGCATGGCCCTACCGCTCACTGCCGGTCAGAAGCCACAGGAACGTCTGCCAACCGTTGCGAGATCAAGCAGACGGTGCCTCCAGTGTGGGATGCGAAGGACGGCATCGATATATTCTTCCTTTCTGAATCACCAGGGAATCTTTTAATATCATTTTGGGAACAGACAGGCGAGAAGCAAAAAGGAGATAACAAGGGAGAGCAAACGAGTGAATAAACGAGTGGATGACAGTGTATTATCATGTTCGACGATACAAGCAACGATTCTGGGCATTGGGATTTGGGGTGTTTTATGGGAAATTGATTTCCAGCGATCTAGATTAATAGCAGTTGCGAGTTCTTGCGGCGGGCTTGTAGGGTGTCGTTGAAAATAGCAGTTCAAGAATTTGCAATCCTCCAATCACACCGACTGACGTATCGGGTGCGCCTCCCGAGTCACACAGCCAGCACACGAAAGTGTCATCTGACGGCTGCGGAGAGACGACAATATTGTATAAGGAGTGGCAGTTGCCTTGTTGGTCGCCAACACAGCGCAGCTTTTCTTCACGCTTGTCGGATCGGCCTGTGACGTGCATCTTGCCCGTCGGCGTTTCCCCACAGCGTTCGCCTTGGTCCCCGATGTGGATCCCCGCCCATGTCATTGCCGCGCGCACCACAGCTTTCCATCATGGACTCGACGCAGCAAAAGGTGATGGGTAGAAAGGCCACAGCACGGGATGGTCGGAGAAAACAATTCAACGATGCTCACGACTTCGGAGGCTGAGCCTGGTGCTGGACTAGCCTTGTGCGGCGCAGTTGCTAGGCGGGGCTTCCTAGCAAAAATCGGAGCTCTGATCGCACGTGGGAGCTCTGCCGACAGCTCACTCGCTCCCGCTCCTCCGCCAGCCTTTCCCTCGCAGCAATCTCTCCGTTCCGGCCCAAGACTTCTCACGCCTCGCCGTCCCGACCAGCAGGCCGCGTATCTAGCCATTGCCACACTCGCGAAGCAGTACACGCCCAGACCAAACGCAGCCGCCCTTCTTCCGTCCCTTTCCCACCAGTTGATCGTCGTCCCATCCCGTCAGAATGCGCTTTGGCCGCACGCTGCAGCGGTCCGTGTACCAGCCGTGGCGCGACCAGTACATCGACTACGAAAAGCTCAAGCAGCTGCTGCGCGAAGGTGGCTCCGACCAGGGCAGCGATGAGGACCTCGACGACACCTGGACCGAGGAGGACGAGGGCAGCTTCGTCGAGGAGCTGGTCAACGTGCAGCTCGAGAAAGTGCACGACTTCCAGAACCAGAAGTACCAGGACCTGCGCGACCGCACCTCCGAGTGCGAGCGCAAGCTGGATCCGCTGACCCCGCCGGGCCAGCAGCAGGACGAGGGCAGCGACGGTAGCCGTGGGAATGGCGAGGGCAGCAGCGGCGATGACAACGAGAACAATAAGCCCGACATACCCGAGGAAGAACGCAAGCGGCTGCTGCGGGAGGTGCTGAAGGAGTTGGACACCATCACCAAGGAGGTCAGCGAGCTCGAGCGCTACAGCCGCATCAACTACACCGGCTTCCTGAAGGCGGCCAAGAAGCATGACCGCAAGCGCGGCCACAGCTACCGCGTGCGCCCTCTGCTGCAGGTGCGCCTCGCGGCGCTACCGTTCAACAAGGAGGACTACTCGCCGCTGCTGATTCGTCTGTCGGCCATGTACTCGTTCGTGCGCCAGAACCTCGAGGGCAAGGAGAAGAAGGAGATGTCCTTTTCCGAGGGCACCACCGGCGGCGAGCACTTCACCTCGCACAAGTGTATGATCTTGTCAATCCGTCTGGCATCGACTTCTGCTGACTTTCTACCGCAGTCTGGGTCCACCCAGAGAACCTGCTCGAGGTTAAAACCGTTATCCTCCGTCGGCTGCCTGTGCTCGTGTACAACCCGCAGACGTCCAAGATTGCCGAGGGCAACCAGCATGATCCGTCCATCACGTCCATCTACTTTGACAATCGCAAGTTTTCCTTGTACACGGACAAGGTTGGACACGAGCCCAATGCTTCGTCGCTGCGGCTGCGCTGGTACGGGCAGCTAGGGGAGAAGCCCGAGATTGTGCTCGAGAAGAAGACGATCAAGGAGGGGGATGCGAGCGAGGAGCTGCGATTCCCAATCAAGGAGAAGTACATCAAGCAGTTTATCCGAGGGGAGTACAAGATGGAGAAGAGCATCGACAAGCTGAAGAGGACTGTGGGCGAGGATTCTCCGAGGGTCCAGGAGCTGCGGAAGAGTGTCGATGCCATTCAATCCTTCGTCCGGGAGCGCGATCTTCAGCCCCTATTGAGAGCGAACTACACCCGTACTGCCTTCCAGATTCCGGGAGACAACAGAGTCCGCATCTCTCTAGACACCAATGTTGCCCTTATCCGCGAGGATGCGATTGACCGCGAACGTCCTTGCCGCGACCCGGATGACTGGCACAGGAGTGATATTGATAGTTCGCAGATGGAATATCCCTTCAACGAGGTTCGTAAGGGCGAGATATCTCGTTTCCCGTTCGCGCTTCTGGAGATCAAGATCAAGGGCCAGAAGAATTACGAGTGGGTCGAGGACTTGATGAATTCGCACCTGGTTAAGGAGGCACCTCGCTTCTCCAAGTTCGTCCACGGCGTCGCCCAGCTCTTTGAGGACCACGTCAACACTTTCCCCTTCTGGCTCAGCGAGCTCGAGACGGACATCCGCCGCGACCCACACAAGGCTTTCGAGGAGGAACAGGAGCGCAAGGCCAAAGCCGCCGAGGACGACTTCGCCGTCGGCAGCCTCTTCGGCACGCGGGGCAGCCCGGTGGCCTTCCGGGCCTCACTAGCTTCCCCAGTTGGCTCTCCCTCCAACCATTCGGGCGCCGCGAAACTGGGCAAGTCGCCCAAGGCCACCATTGCCGACACACGCCGCGCCTCGCTGGCTGCGCAAACCGCTTCCATGACGCAGCAGCATCAAACGGGCATCGACAGCGTCGTCGAGGAAGCCGACTCGGACTCGGACGACCGGCAACAGGCCACCAGCAACACCCCACGCGAACGCAACATGACGGACCCCGTCGGCGTGCGCTCGCTCTTCCCCTCCTTCTCGTACTCCAAGTACGCGCAGCGCCACCGCGCGCGCCAGCAGCAGGCCGCCTCGCTGCCCCCCGGCGTGCGCGACCCCGGCCCGCGCTGGATCAAGGACCAAGGCCCCGTCCGGGTCGAGGCGAAGGTGTGGCTGGCCAACCAGCGAACCTTCATCAAGTGGCAGCACGTGTCGGTCCTGCTGGCGTCCCTGTCTCTGGGTCTGTTCAACGCCGCGGGCGAGACCAACAACGTCGCGCGGTCGCTGGCGGTGGCGTACACGTGCGTCGCGGCGTTCGCGGGCGTGTGGGGGTACGCGATGTACATGCATCGCAGCCGGCTGATCCGCGAGCGGAGCGGCAAGGATTTTGACAATCCCTGGGGCCCGATGGTGGTATGCCTGGGGTTGGTGATTGCGCTGTTATGTAATTTTGGGTTCAGGGTAAGTCTGCTCTTTCTCTTTTTTTTTGTCTTCTACTCTGCTAACGTAATCTAATCGCAGTACCGCGCCATCACGCAAGAAAAGCAAAGGAGTGCGGATGAAGGGGCTGGTAGCGGTGCGAATGCTACCGCCGTGGAGGCGGCGGTGGAGGCCGTTGCGGGGATGCTTGGCGCCGGGGAGCTGTAGATATTGGCTACTCCTTGTGGGATAAAAATCTTGTACACAAATATTTCTCGTTTTGTTGGTGGCACTAAAAAAGATGCGGTCGAATGACTCACACTGGAGCGGTTTCTCAGCCAGCGATGCTATCGGCCACACGTGGTAGCGAGATATTCACCTCAATCTGTAGCCTATTTAAACCCCCCCATGCCCTGTCTTCTTTCCTTCTTCACCACCTCCTCCTTTGCCCTCCTGGCTTAGAGACCAACACACGGAATCGTAGACCCAGCGTGACACTTAACTTAGACAGCTACTCCCGACCTCCCGACCTCCCGACCTCTCGACCTCCTGACCCCCCGACCCTCCGATCCTCCTAATCCTCCGGCACGTGGACTAAACATACAATCATCAATCTTTGGAAAATTTCCTGCCTTAGGCAGAGTCTACCGTTTTTTCGTTGAACGTTTCTCTCTGAGTGGGACTTCAAGGAAGAAAAATTCTTCTTACCCTGGGCCTTGGCCTTGACGTCATTCGTGGTCCTTTGGGTCGCATCTTCCATCATGCAACCATGGACAACGTGCAATGGGTGTGATGGTGGGAAAGAGTGGGGTATGTGATGTAATGTATGTATCGCTGCTTTATCGACGCCTTATAGTTTGGATATGTGGTTTCCACTATGTGTACTGTGTTTGCTGTGGACTAAATCGTGTAGGCGGGGGAGGTTTGCTTTGCTGTTGTATACTATGCGGTGATTTGTACTCAACACGGAAGAAGCTCTGCATACAATTGAGACTTTCAAGCGAATAAGTTTAATACATGCTACGTATGCATTTCTCTCATTATGCACCTTGCCTAAGCACACACTCTGGAGTATTCTCATCTTATCATCAGGCCATCACTTCACGATATCCTACCCATATCCCGGCCTTGCACATCCAATGACATCATGATAAAAACACCACAGATTTCCTCTTGATCCAGACTATCTCCACCTATCCTCGGCACTCATGGACCTCCTTACCGCACCTCCATTCCACGAACTCATTCTCACCTCCGTATCCACTTGGCCGAAGGTACCCGCACTCAATGCGACGCTCCTCTCTTTCTTTAGACTCTTCGAGCCGATCCAACGGTTCGTCTTGAGACTCGCTGACTCTACCACGCTGGACCGGTGAAAATCAACCACATCAACATCAACATCAATATCACCATTCACTAAGGTGGTCGGCGACGATGACAATGACGACGTGCTGCTGCAGCGCTGCGAGAGTAGCGGTGTGGGGGAGAGAGGGGTATGATGGTGAATCCTATGAGAAGGCGTGCAGTATTCAAGGTTGACGCTAAAGGGGACAGGAGAGAAAGACGGAGAAAAAAACGTGTCGTTGGCAGGAACACGCATAAGGCAGGATGACAGGGAGATACCTTGACGCCGATCGATTTAGCGCCGGGGAACCCCCAGGCGCGCATCTGCCGCCGCCAGCCATCATTGGCTGAACCGGTCACCCTTACCATGACCCAAAGCAGCCGTTCCAATGCGTCATCCCGCCCTTTACCATACGAAGGTAGTCCAGGCCTTCTCGACAATTGACATCACCATCTAGGAAAATGCCATTCGACGGCGTCATGCCATCCCTTCTGCACGCACGGCTGAAAACCTGGCAAGTGATAAACGCGGGGCGGGGCGGGGCGGCCAGGCCGTGCTTGACTTCCTTCGTTGGCATCCTATTTGTGAAAGAAAAGAAAAAATGTCCTCCTCAGCAGCTTTATCTTGCCTCAGACACATCCCCTCCACGCCGCTTTCCAGCAGAGCGCTCTCCCTCCCACCACCAATCCTTCTCCCCGTGCTGACATCCACGCACCGCTTCCATCCCAAACCCACGCAGCAGCGTCGTCAAGAGCAAAGAGCATCCCTCTCCACCTCCCCCTCATCATCATCCCCTCTCCCCACCATGGACACGATCCGCACCACCATCGCCGAAAACCTCGGCGGGCCGGCGCACATGCTCGCGCCCGCGGGCTCCCAGTTCAGCCTCTCCTCGGTCCCGGACCTCACGGGCAAGGTGGCCGTCGTGACGGGCGGCAGCGAGGGCATCGGGTACGGGTGCACGCACACGCTGCTCTCGCACAACGTCGCCAAGCTCTTCATCATCTCGCAGTCCGCCGACGTCGTCGCGCACGCGCTGGCCGCGATCCGCGAGGAGCTCGGCCCGGACGTCGCGGACCGCGTCGAGTGGCTGCCGTGCGACCTGTCCGACTGGGACGCGGCGGCCGACACGGCGCGGCAGATCGCGGCGCGGACGACGCGGCTCGACATCCTCATCTGCAACGCGGCGCGCGGCATCATGACGGCGCAGCGGGCGCCGTCCAGCGGGGTCGACCTGCACATGGCCGTCAACCACTTCGGCCACAGCGTCGTCACGTCGCACCTGCTCCCCCTGCTCAAGCGCACCGCCGCCGAGGGCCGCCTCGTGCGCGTCGTGCACCTGGGCAGCAACGCGCACGAGCTGGCGCCGAAGGACACCTCGTTCGCCTCCCTCGCCGAGCTCAACGAGGACCACGGGCCCAATGCGCAGTACGGCCGCTCGAAGCTGGCGACGATCCTGTACGCGCGCTACCTCGCGAGGCACCTGCGCGCCGAGCACCCCAACGTGCTCGTCAACGCGACGCACCCGGGCATCACCGACACGCGGCAGACGAACGAGCACATCCACGAGGCGTACCCGCTCGGCGGCTACGGCATGAGCGTGCTGGCCGTGCCGTTCAAGAAGAGCGCAATGCAGGGGTGCGTGTCGACCATGTACGCGGCGACGGCGACGGAGCGGAGCGGCGAGTACGTGTGCCCGCCCGCCATTGTGGAGCCCGGGAGCGCGATGAGCGGCGATCGCGAGCTGGGCGAGCGGCTGATGCGCCTGACCCGGGAGCTGGTGGCGGAGAAGACGAGGGCGGCGAGCGTGGAGCAGGGGTGTCCGTTCAGGGATTACTAGGCCTGGAGGCGGTGGTGGTGTGGGTTGAGCATTTTGCGTTGTTTGATTGTGTGTTTCTGGGTGGAGCGAGGCGGCGTGATGTGTTCGCTGCGGGTGGGCATCGACTGAGATAGCGAGAGGCGAGCAAATCAAAGGCCGTTGCACAACCGTACTTGTACGTGTATCAGATCAGGAAGTCAGAACATGGTGGCATCATGCTGGGATCAGGCACTCACCCCAGGGCAGACAGCTTAAACGGAGCTCTGGTCGTAGCATGGTCAGCACATATCTCCGACGCAAGGGTGGGTGCATCACTTTACAGGGTCCATAACGCAAGCAAGCTAAGGTCGACGACTATTGGATGTGGCAGCAGCATCTGTAACATTTTAGCACGCAATGCAGTCGATGTTCCAAAAATAGCTCGAAATGAACATTAGAAGAAAGTCGTAGCCTTCTATGTATCCACAACCAACCGCTTGCTCACCGACGCCCCTGAATCCAGTAACCGTACAATCCAAAAAAAAAAAAGGACCAACACCCTCCCTCCCTCTATGAAGCATGCATCAAACAGTAGATTTTGGTACCCTGTACAGGAGATGGAATAAATGCTTCGTGGGAATTCGACACGCGCAGTAATAAAAAGTGGCCTGGGAATCATGTTTTACTGAGGAATCTAGTGCTTCAACTTGCCCTCCTTGCGATCCTGCTCTACCTGGGCCTTGGCGGCAGCTTCGCGGGCCTTCATCTTGCGCTCTTCAGCCTCGACCATTTCTGTAACACATGTCAGCACATCATGTCGTGATGTCGGCCCGTTTCGTGAGACATACCCTTCCACTGATCTTCACCCTGGTAGCGCTCGTGGTGGATCTTCTTCTCGATGTAGTGCGAGTGGGTGGGGTCGTTGGGGTCGAGCACCTTGACCGTCTCCCAGCGGCCAGCGCCCTTGTTCGCGTCGTTGGCCTCGAAGGCGAAACTGGCCAGCAGCACCGCGAGCGTCAGACCCTGGGCGTAGACACGAGCTTGCACCAGCTTCTGCTGGCCCGAAAGGTAGGGGTTGCGCGAGACGATGGCGAAGGAGCCGCCCATGGAGGCCAGCCATGCGGCAAAAACAATGGGGTAACGGTTCTCGGCGGCCCAGTCCTTCAGCTTGTCGAATGCTGTCTTGCCAGACTCCAGCAGCGCTTGCTGGGCCTTCTCTTCCTCCTCGAGGCGCTTCTTCTCCGGGTTGGTCTCGATGTCGTAGCGGCGCGAGGCGCGATCAGCGGCAATGATACCTTGGCAATCGTTAGCTGCTTGTTGCGGTGATTGATGCGAACGAGTAGTCGACTACATACTGACGAAGGTACCGCCAGAGGTAACTAGGAAGGTCCGGAAAGGTACCGAGAGCTGGCGGAACATGGGGTATCTCTTCGAGGCAAAGAAAACACCAGCGCCACTGGCTGCCAGACCGGCGACGAGACCTAGGGATCCACCCTTGACCGTGGCACTGTTTTCAAAGTCAGCACGCGAGCTCCGGTTCGGGCGACGAATTCATCGAGAGATGTGCGCAATCTCAAAGCGACTGCCGCTCGATGGGAAACACTCACTTGTAGTGAGCCTGCTCCTCCTCCTTGGTAAGAATCTTCATGGTGACGGCGGATGCGGCGATGCGCAGGAAAGATAAACAATGGAGTATCGGACGAATTCAATGGAACGCGGATGGGCGTTGACGCGCTGCAGCGGGCGATTGGGGCAGCTCTCGCGGCGAGGTGGTGGAGAGTAGAGATAGAGTGGATGGCGATGGGAGAGAGAGGAAAGTCGGGGAAGCAGCGGAGAGCTAATAAGTTAAGTATGCATGACGTCGGCGAAAAGAGGGCAACCTAGGGCAGGCGCGGTCGCGGTCGCGGTCAGCGCAGCCGCGTCGCCCACGCACAAATCTCGGGCCCCACCGAGCGTCGGCCGCACAGGCCCAGAGCGATTATATCACACCATGTCAGGCGCCTTTGCAGTGGTCGCCGTTGGCCAGGGTCTTCCGCCCGTCTCAGATCCCGCGCTGGCTATCTCCGGCCACACAAGCTTCCCCGTTCTCCACTTTCTGCACGACTTGCACGACCGCAGGCGTCGCAAAACTGGCCATGGTCGTCCTATGCTGGGCTCGACATCTCGACAAGATCAGTCGCTGCAGCGGACGGGTGTTCCATGTTACGGTGCTCTGGCGTCCCGAGACTTCGCGAGGGCTGCCGGAAATGCCGAAGATGCCGAATCGCCGATGCCGCGCGCCATAGCTCCCGCCTGCCGCCCTACCGTGCATTCGCTTTCCAGATGCTGCCGAACAAGCCGCTCCTTACGGTAGAAACCGGGGAATCAGCTTCCGCTTTCGACTCCCGGCGCTAGCAATCCTGCAAGCTGCTTATTTTCGCCGCCTGCTGATTCACCCGCCTGCGTCTGGAAGAACTGGACGCGCCTTCCACCCGCACCCCACTCAGGGAAAGGGTCGCCGACCTTTATACTGTTGTCCTCCGGCTCATCGTCGTGGATCTACATCGGGCTCCACATCCAGCACACTTGTCAACAACTGATATGGTCATCATCCCACTTGCGCGTCCGACGATGAGTAATAGACAGTCTTCTCCGCCATGGCTTAGTGTACTGCCGACCGCGCTTACACATTCTGCGGCTGCCCGCAGAGCTTGTGTCGCTCATCTTGACACATTATCGAGAATGACTGAAGGTTTGCGCTCCTCCGACCAATGAGAATTACGGCTTTACAGCGGCGGCTGATCAATGGGTATGCGCAAATCCTGGATGGTCGCTCAGATATCCATCTCTCTCTGCTACTCATCCATATTACCTGAGTCCATCCGTCACAAAGTCATCAAATAAAGGTGTGTTCGTCTTTGCATTGTAAACCAATCAGGCGCTTCCTCAGAGCAAACTCCACAACACCATGCATTGGACCCGAGGATTCAATGCAAGTCTGTCTGATGTATCCAACATGAACGGTAGGTATGTTTTGTCCAAATGTCAGTGACTTGGTCTCCGCATTCTTTTCCAGGACCTGCCGAGTGGCCTCAACCCGTCAACTTCCCTCTCTGCACGATAGGCCACTCTTCCAAGACAATTATCTCGCTAAAATGGAGGTTTGTCTTATCGTTGCGAAATGTTCAGTCTTTGTTATCATGGTCTGCACTCACCCACGTGATTGGCTCTGTCAGCCAAGGCAGGCATTACTTTCCGCCCCCAACCTCAACTCCAGCCCCGCCATTGTTGTGAGCCAATTTCTCCTTCACAGTACAAGACGTCCAAGCCCGCAGGTCGGGTTTCGGAAACCACGTCAATACCATGTGTTTGCCTCAAGGTCCCGGAACGAAGGCAACACCGGATCCGCAAGACGCTGATCCGGACGAAGATCTACTTCATCACGGAGCGCTCGAGGAGATACACGTCCCCCTATTCGGAAGGGAGATGCCCGCCGCGCAAGCGCCATTCTCACTCGAAAATTCCAGACAATGGCAGGACACGCTCGGCGTACACGGCCCACTCCCCCACGAAGACACCAAGAGATGGACCCAGAAGCTTTCCGAGCTCCCGTGCATCAACCAACGCTACTTCCATCCGTGGAGCCTCAAGCCTCCCGCGCGGCTTCCTAGCGATTTCTCAACCCTCGCAGCCTGTCCCGGCGCAGCGATCCGGCTCTGTTTCAGCCAGTACGCGCGAGGCGTCCAGCTCCGCGCGTGCAGCAACCCCGCCTGCGTCGCCAGGAGAGAGAAGCTGAACGAGGTCGTACCGCCATGCGCGTGGCGCCGGTTCCGGGAGTGGATCGTCATGCTGCTCGGCTGCACGCTCGACTTTGAGAACGGCGAGACCGAGGTGAAGACGTGCCCCTTCTGGGTCTGCGAAACGCGGCTCGGCCGCATCCTTCGGGACTTCGACGAAGGAGGCGGCAGGAGCAGGCCGCTGGAGCAGCTGTGCGTCGATGTCATGGGCATCCGCAGCATCTTTGCTTGGGTGTTGCATACCCAGGTTGACGGGCGTTTTTGGGGGTTCGTTCGGGATTCGGCGAACCAGGATGAGCAATCGCAAGCGATGCAGGGCTTGTACCACGCTGCTGTGGTTGAGGCCCTGGATGAAGCGATTGGTATGGGCATCTGCCCGTGGAGGTTGGGGAACGCGTCCAGGCTCAGTTTGAGAGGAGAGGTGGACCTACCGCCCATCGTGCAGATGGTTCGCCATAAAGAACACCTGAAGCGTGCTTTGGGCAGTGAAAGGCATGGAGAGTGCAATGCTGGCTTCTGCAGAATCAGCAAGCTGGAGAGCACAGGTGTTCAGCAGCTGCATAGGTGTCGTGGCGCGTTGTGCGGCGAAATTGAATTTCCCCAGGAGCAGCTGGTTCAGTCCCTTCGTACCGGGGGCCCTACTGTTTGGTCAAGTGGACCAAATTCTCGTACCACAGGCCATACTTCTTTAATCGACTCCGGCAAGATGCAAGAATCTCCTTACGTAGCGATATCCCACGTATGGTCAGATGGAACAGGAGTCGGATTGAAAACACCCGGAACCGTCAACCGCTGCCTTTTCGACTACTTTGCAGACATATCTGAGAGACTTGGCTGCAATGGTATTTGGTGGGACACAATATGCATTCCCGAGGATGATGACGCCAGGAAGACAGCCATTCTCAGGATGAACTCTGATTATGAGAACGCTGCGTTTACGGTCATTCACGACGCTTCCCTGGTAAACTTCGAATGGAGAGAGGACGGGAGTCCCTGTGTTGCGCTACTCCTCTCGGACTGGTTCACCCGTGGCTGGACTGCAATCGAGCTCTGCATATCCAGGCGTGTCAAAGTCCTCTTTAAGAATCAGAATTCTCCCAACGGACCACCTCTCATTAAGGACTTGGACAATGATGTCCTGCCTTCGGCAAAACACCTTTGCCACCTCGGTGTCCGGAATGCACAACACATCATCACGAAGTTCCGCGAGTTCCGTCACGAAAACGAGAGACCGAGCGGATCCAACAGACGATCCATAAAAATACGCAAGAGTGGCCTCATAAACGATTTCAAAAATCTCACCGACGTCATAGCAACGCGGACAACATCCCGAAAGAGGGACGAAATGATCATCGCAGGGCTCCTGGGCCTCGAAGAGCTGGATAAGTCTTTGGATTCCGCCGCGATCACGAAACAGATTATTGCACGGTTCGCAGCGCACATACCGACGTCCGTGCTTTTTCACAAGGAACCGACCATTTGCCAGTCTGGCCCCTGGTCGTGGTGTCCGTCGTCTCTTTACGACATCGTAGCTGTTGGACCGAGGAGACAGACGACGACCTCAGACCCCGGGGCTCTATCTCGTGGAGAGCTCGTCCTTTACCTCCGCCACCAGGTTCTCAAGCGCGAAGACTGTGACTTCATCGTTCCTCAAAGCGACGATACGGAAGTCAGAGCTCGCATCTCCGAAGCTCTCACTCGATGGCCCAACTGCATATTGCTCGCGGACAGAGGCGAGGCAGGCGTAGTCTCGCCACCGTCCTGCTTTCTACTCGCATCTGTGGTCAGCGCAACCCCTGATTATATCATGGGAAGGCAAAGGGGTGGACATGTCATATGTCGGTTCATCGGCACGGTTGCATTTCCGCTGGAAAGGTTCAGGTGGAAAGTAGGCATCGATACGAGCAGATGGGGCCAAGCGCTGCAGTTTCGCTTTGGGTCGGATGCTGCGCGGCCTGAACAGAATGCGAGAGAAACGTTCAGTCCGTTTGACGAATGGTTCCGCAATCATGCATGAGTGTTGACGCAACTGGGTCTTCCGGAGGTCTTCAACCTAGTCCAGCAACAAGGGTTGTTGTTGTTCGCTATCATCAAATTCCTTCCAGTGCATTAATACTGGCGATCATGCTGCCACTGTGCTCCACCTTCTGCATGAGGCTAAAATGCGGCCTTGCAGATGCAATGACAACACGGAGGGGCCGGATCTCGTCAACGGAGATCACGGCTCACCCGTCCTGGAGTCACATCCCGAAGAGCCGCAATACCCCGCTTTCATTTGACGCAGTCACATATGATTCGCTTCTGAAACTGATGTTTAACGTCTGGGATCGGCATAACCGTATCGGGGATGTGCATGTACAAAGTCAATCACATGTCAAACACTGAGCGGAGGAGCGCTTGTTCTCAATGAATCTTGAAGAGTGCGCACAACACCCATTCACGAGTAGAAGAAAGGGGGGTTTTCTGCCATAAATACCGATGGAACTGTTGATTGGGTTTGCACACAGCTGGAAGGGTTTGTTCAAGGGGTGTCCCGTCGGTTAACTCAGTGTTTTGCAGCGATTTGATTCGAATCAATCACGGTAGAGCAAGGCAGGTGCATGAACATCGAAGATCGTTCCTTCTCAAGTGTCAGTGAGCCCATGTATCCCCATTGATGTGTTGGGTATGAACTGCCGCAACGTTGTTCGTCCACCATCCTAACGCCGCGGACATATTGCCTGCTGTCCCATGATCTCCATTCTAACAGAACCCACCCCTAGCATCCGCCGCATGCAGAAGCGCATGCACGCTCAAGATTTGGCGAACCAGGTTAATGTCTAGCTCTGCGCTTGCCCGGTTTTCCTATTTGATGCAGGCTCCGGGCGGATTCAAGCGGGATCCTGCTTGTAGAAGAAAATCCCTGTTCGCTGCGTAACCCGGAAAACCAGCTTCCGTCTTTGACGAGCCGGCACTAGTAATCCCGGTAGTTGCTTGTTTTTACCTGGTGCTGATTCATCGGCGTGCATCCGGGAGGCGTCGACGAAAAACGCCTTGCAGGGAAGAGTTGCAGGCTCTTTATGCCCTCGGCAGATCTATTGGATCCACACCGAATTCTACGTCCGCCGTATCAGAGCTTCTGTCATGCACACCTGTTGTCGTAAGCGACATTCGTCATCGGAGATCGGCATACGTGGATTCCATTCCCGCGATCCTCTGCGGCTGGGGCTTTGCGCAAGTCGTGAGGGGCTTTGGTGTGGGGTTCGCGTCTGCCAATGATCGCCAAGTAATATACGATTCTTCGGTTGTTAATAGAAGGCATTCAAGCGATTAAATCTGGGTTGGTCATTGGTAGACGCAGAAGTCCCAGCGAACACGGATTTCGTAACGAAGAAAGTGAAAAGAAAGAAGAGTAGGATTATACACTCTAATGTAGACGAATAAATACATGAGTAGTAACAAGATTCGTACACACCCCAATACGTACGACTAGTCTCCCAATATACCCTGCCTGAGTGTCCCAGAATGCCCGACACTAGTGGTAGTCGGCCCATCTGTAACATTGACCGTGTGTCCAACTGGTAGAGGCACCGCAGGTGGCCTTGGAGACGGCATCCTTGATGCAACCAGCATCGCGGGTTTCCTCGTTCCATGGCCACTTGTAGTGGAAGTTCATGTCGATCCCGTAGGCTACAGCCACCTTGTTCGTCTCGGGGTTTTGAATTTGCTTCCACTGCCACTTCTTGTTGCAGCCCTTGAGCTCCACGGTCTTGCCACAAGATCCCTTGATGTTGTCCTGCGACCCGTTAGTCTCCTCTTTCACTTTTCCGGAAATTCTTCAATGGCAAGCATACCTCGATGCCCTTGCACCAACCATCAGTGTCCTGGCCGGTAGGGGTAATTTGGACGATGTAGTTGAGCCAATCAGCACCCGAGTTGTGCTTGTAGTAGCAGTCGACGTTGCCGGTGAAGTACTGCGCCAACTGGCAGTCTTCGGGAAGGACGTTGGCGCGTGCCTCGATATCGGTACTGTTGTGATCCGTAGCACCATCGGCCAGAGGAAGGGCGCTGATGGCATTGACAAGTGCTCCGAGAGCAAAAGCAAAAGAAGCGACGGGAGAAGTTTGGAAATGCATGATGTTTGAAAAGGAGCAAAGCGATGCGAGCGAAGCTTTAGTATTGAGTTTGAAGTCTGGAGGGTGTTGATGTCCAAAGAAGCGTCGAATGTACGTTCTCTTTAATACTCTTGGTTCAAGGGGTTTGCAAGGTCGCTTTGGCCCTGATTGAGATGGATATTAGCCCTATGACCAAGTCGGGGAGCACTTCGTGTTGCGTGTCTGTGTTCAACACCGGTTTTTGCGCCCCCAAAGATCTTCGAAAAGCCGAGATGCCCCTGAAATTGGTGTTGGCCAAGATCAGGCGCCCACGTGATGTCGCTATATCCAGCACTCGAAAGTGACTCGCACCAAGTTTTCCGCCCCCAAACAATCTCGAAGATAGTGTTGGTGTCCCAAGCGCACACGCCGCTCAATAGCCGAAGTTTGCCTATAGTAGTATGTACCTGCGTTACACCGCCACTTAAGCCCTTTCAGGTTTAGAAAGGACCCACTGAGCAGGGGTCGCTAAGACCTCATCCGACCCCTCAAACACCGCTCCCACGGCCTCTCCTGATGATGTACACAGCATGCACTTCTTCCAGGCTGTACAACTTCCAAATGCGTTACTGTGGAGAGAGCTCAGGTCAAGAATTCCTTCGTGTTGGCACCTGGATTTTTGGAGGATTCTCAAATCAATCTGCGGACATTGGAAGAGTAGCGGACCATTTTTGTGAACGGGCTTCGATGCAGAGGCATACTTACGAGGTCAACTGTCAGTCTGCTGAAGACTATTTAACCGGGTTCGTTGCGCTGCAAAAGTAAACTTCGTTCAGTATCACATTCCGTCCTACTACTACTACTCCAAACCGCCTTCACATTACTCCAACCAAGCCATCCCGACAAAGCTAGTGAACATGAAGTTCTTCACTGCCATCACCGTAAGATGTTCTCCGTAGAAATGGCTTTGACTATTCTAACCCGCCGCCTTAGTCTGCTCTGGCGTTCACCACGGCCATTGCTGCGCCGTTCGCCGTCAATGCCCCAGAGACGAACTCTCTCGAGGAGCGCGACATTCCCATCTCAAACCCCGGCATCCACGTCTACCATTCCAGGGAGCAAATGGCGAATGGACGCTTCCGTTCCCGGTTCAGGATGATAGGCTTCATCCAAGTTACCGGCGCGATGATGGACGTGCTAACGGAGAGGATGGGTGCATCGAGCAGCACGGACCAGCCAGTTCAGCGCGCGTCTATTGTCGCTCAAGCATTCTTTGCCCACTTCCGATCCTGGCTGAGCTCCGAGTTTCCGTTCCGCAATTTCGATTCGATGCGCGCTCTTTTCAACGCCGGAGGCTCTGGTGACGCCAAGTGGGCGGGCACGATCGGGGCTCAGTTCGAGACATTCGGTCGAACTGATTACAATCGGATGATGGATGCTATCAGAGCGTACTTGACCTCGAGGGGTAGCGACGCTGTCAAAGTGGTCTTTGAGTCCGTCCCAGATGCGTTTGCTGTTGGTAACCCTACGGAGTACACAATGCCGAGCTCCAAGCTGAAGGCTAGGTCTGCAAACACCTGCTCCAGCACCACCTCTGTCATCAGCATGTTTCAGAACACGGCACCTGGGCTTCCAAGTTACTTTGGACCGGAATGTTAGACGAGATATGGGCTGGGACTTGAAGGGTGAAAGGACGGGTGCGGTAGTGTAGCATGTAGTGGGTGGAGGATGATAATAGATGGGTGGTTATCAGAGATGAGACTCAACACAAGACATGGCGTGAAAGTACAAGATCGGAGGCAAAAGTTACGTTATTCCTTTCTTCAATTTGTTTGTTTGAGCCAAAGATATATTTGATACAGTATGATAGCATTCAGAAAAGTCATTTCCCACGCGGCGAAAAGAATCCTGTCAGTAAAGTCACGTCGTTAATGTCTCCGTTCCATTGGTTGCTTTTGCCGGTCGCACGGATATTGACCCAACTGGAGTGCCCACGTGGACCGTCTGAAGAAGGAAATCCGCCGTTGCCGTTGATCTGGCTTGCTTGGTCATACGATTTCACTCCCGAGTAGCTTCGTCTTCCATCGCTCCAGTTGTAGTCTCCTGACTCTTCCTGGTATGTTGCAGCACCGCTGTCACTGTTGACTTCTGCTTGATCAGCGCCTGAATCTTCCACTCTACTATCTTCTCCCACTAAGGTTGTTTCTGAAGAGCATGAATCGTCTTCAGACGTCGTCGAAACTCTTCTCTCGTGGATGGGCAGAGTATCTGGCTGTACGGCACATGCGCCTATTTGTACCAGCTGGGGTGGGTCAGCCAATCCTCTAAAATAAAAATCGGAGTGGAACAGCACCTGCAATGGAGGGGGTAAGCAGGGAGGGGGAGTTGCATACATCTGAGCGTACTGGTCCGTGCAAATGCCTTCGCTCGCACTCGCAAGGCGAGCAAAGGCGATGACAAGATGAGACGGCGGGTTCTTCTTTAATTCTCTTACTCTCCTCCGCAATCTCTGCGCAATCTTGAAGGCTCCTCTGGATGGTGCCGAGTTGTCCCTGCAAGTTCGGAATCTGTTCCACGTTGGACTGAATGTCTATGATAAGGCTGCCAAAGCTTCCCAAGAGACAGAGAGTGAGGCAGCTCTTGTCGCGTTCGAGATCGTCGAACCCCTGGAATATGGCCGTGTCCGCTTTCGAGACGTCCAGGAGCCTCAGACACTTCTGGAGTTTGTTGGCCGGGCCTGCAAAGAAAAGGGTCTTCTCGATCGCTTCTTGTATGGACCTCGTGGTCTCGGATAGAGAATTCAAATGGGAATGTATCAATTCCGACTGAAGTCCCTCGGTCGCCTTGATAAGGTTCGCTATCTGGATGACCTGTTTGACTTGCAGCTCATGGCGACGGTATCGCTTCGCGGAATGTGCGGCGTTCTGGCAAATGTCTTGTAGGATCAGGATCAACTTGACGGAATATTGCACGAGCTGGGAAATGCTGGAAACAATTCCGACAACCTCGATGCCAGACATGACGCTCTGGCGAATGGAAAGATGGGGGAGGGGGAAACAGGCAATTCACACCCCAGGAGGCCGGGGCTGGCGCTGAGCCGAGCTTTAGAGCCTAACTGAAGAGATCTGGTGGGGGTACAAGAGGCGGCTCTGGGGAACACAGCTTAGGCGCTCCCCGGCTGACTTGTTTGGCGCATATCGAGCGGAGACGTGGCCGACAGTTGTTGGGCAGTAAGCGCATGGAGCAGTGCCACAATGTCGTCTGACAAGGCATGGGTTTCAGCATGTTGAGAAGCATGTGTCGGTCGGCTGCTGGGTGCTCAGCACATCGGGAAGTCCGAAGATCGATCAGTTGGACGTGATTGGCCAAGCGGGGGACGGGCTGAATCGAGACGCTCTTCGTTGTTGCGCAGCATGTGAGGCAACGAGGCAAACGGTCGGGACATGGGAACGCGAGAACGGATTCGAGCATCCGAGCGACGGTGCAGGCGTCAGGCGACCTGAAGTACGTTTTATGCCAATTAGGGGGTCCGTGCGCCGCCACAGGTACCGGGACAAGCGGGGGGTTTGTTTCGGGGAGCGAATCGGGTGAGGACATGATGAGGCTGAATTTCAGCCTGATGCTACCACTTCGTCCCTGTCAACAACATCGTGAGTGAGACCACGTCTCCGACATCCCACTTCCAAATGCTTAACAACATACCAGAAGGATCGCCATTGCCCTCCCGCGGTTGGAGGATGCGTCGATGCGACGGGATCGCGCCGTGCCGCGCGCCCACTGAGAAGGAGCCCGTGATAAGGCGCCTGCCACAAAGCTGATGGCCGGGGTTGAAGAGAATGAGGGGCATGCGCCGATTGGCACATACGCTCTTGGGATATGCCTATGACGCTGCTGTGTGCATGTTCAGGCCTGTGTGGACGTCAGCTAATGGAGCAAGATGAGAGAGCCACGTCTTCGTCTCGTCATTCCCCCGCTTGGCAGCGATGCGGCTCTTAATTCCATGGAAGATAAGAAGAGGGATTGAGGGCGGGGCGACACAAGTCAGTCCCTTCCACAACCAGCTACAAACTACTTACGCGGGTAGCTTGCTCCAACCTGAGCCACACGGTAAGTTTTGATTGACACATGGAGGGTATCTCCATATACTTACGGAGCAGACACCATCGTTGGAGAAAGGCGCCCTGAAACATCATGAGTTATCAGCCCAAGACACCAAACCCAGATGCAAACACCAAGAAACCAAGAATGGCGTCGAACAATCCCGACAAAATCGCGCGAAACGAGGACAGCAAGATCACGAATCCGAGCCAGAACGGCGCCGCATCCCAGTCCGAGTGGGAAGAATGCAGTGCCTCCGGTCAGGCGAACCAAATCAACGGAGATGTCGTACCGGAGCCGATTCCTGGAAAAAGGAAGGGCTGCGACGCAAAAGATAAGGCGAATCAGCTGAATGGTACCCCGCCCGAAGTTCCTAACGGCTTCTTCTACAACAGAAATCTCGACAAAAAATGAACATGGAAGGGAAAGGAATAGTTGGACTCACTTATTTCTTTTGTGTGTTGGTTGCCCTTTTGGTTCATGCAAGCTCACTCTGAGACGTACATCACGGCCGAAATATCATGAATTCGAATCTATCGCATAACAATACCTATGAAACATGTGAACGTATTTCTAAAGCAAAAGTTGATAACGTATCAGCAGAACAAAAAATTCGATCGAGTGTAATCAGTGATACTCCCCTGTCCCAAACCTCGAGTCGACATCCACCCTTGCAATATCCCCACTTTCCGCCCACCATCCAGAGAACTCCTCGTATAGGGGAGCCTGGCCGGTGTGACACCTTACGTCTTCATTTGGGTATCGTTATCGGCTGCCGTAAAAAGTAGATCCTGCGGAACCCCGGATCGTACATGTCGTCATCCACACCGCGCCGCCATGCGCCACACATCCGGATCGGGCTCATCCCTTCAGCCGACACAGTTGGGCGAAAGGACCTCTGGCTTCTCTCTCCGCAGAGCGACAGCACCGGCAACGGTTGCCACCGTCCAGTTCCTTAGTCGAGTCGAGAGTACCGCTGCCAAACGAATTCGCGGTCGCGCTTGGCCTTCTTCGACTCTCTCTCACCACGTCCGGCCGACGTCAACTCGAGCCTCGCAGGGCTACTGCGGATGCGCACCAGCCCCACCTCGAAGCTCACGTCCTCCGTCAGATACGTCCCTGCCGGCGATGCAACCCGTGTTGTGCCGGCGGCCGCTCCGTGGATGGACCCGTCCGGTCTCCGCTCGACAAAGCCACGCAAACGACGGTCGCCGCGTCGGGAGGCGGATTTCGTCCGCAGAGAGCTGGTCGGTGTGGTGGTGGCGGGGGCGCTGGCCCGAGGACACTGTCCCATCAGAGGAGGCCGGAGGAACGGCGGTAGCGGCAGCTGCGGTGATGGGACGGTGGCCAGTGGCAGTGGCGACGGCGGACAGCAGCACTGCAGCTCTTCGGACTCGTCGGGGACGGGGTTGCAAATGCACCGACCGAGGACGCGGCGACAGGCGTTGCGGAACCGTCTTGGGCAGAGGGCCTTGAGGGAGCAGCAGAGCATGGGGCAAAGACTGCAGTTGAAGTCTCCATCGAAATGGAATGTTTGGTAGATGGATCTACCGAGAGGGAGTCAGTGGATCGTCATGGCCGCTGTGGTGATCGCTGAGAAGAGGGGCGCTCGTCAGCCAAATTCCCCGACTCACCCGTTAACCTGGTTCGCCTGTCCATGGGCCTCGGCGCTGGTCCATTTCTGGCTATGACTGCCGGGTTGTTCTGATCTTGGGGTAGGATAAGGATAGGTGTTGCATCCCCGACAGCGAGAGCGTCGAGGCATAGGTTACGCGTAACGACAGGGGGATCTGATGGAGAGTAGGCAAATCGCGAGAGATGCGGAGTAGACGGAAGGATGTACGCAAGGGAACGAAAGGTTCCTGCAGGGAGGGCAGTGGCAAGAGGCTTATGTTCTGTGGCCAGACTCCATGCTAACGTCGCCGCCTAGTTGAATTTCAGCTTCCTTCGTGGCCGGTGGCTGTGAAGTTCGGTCATCTTGCACTTACCTGTGTGCTTCGCCACTTCCTCGACGCAGTCATGGTCCACTATTTGCGCGGATTGTTTGCAGAAGGCCTCAGGAGGTCCGAAAGCGAGAGAGCCTAAGACTGCGTACCCTGGTCAATCTCTCACGCGCAACTTTATGGCTAGCCGCCGAGCGGGACACCGACAGCTCGCAAGCCTGGCAGCGGTACAGTCCGCTACAGAAGAGGGGAAAGACTTTGATGTTGCCATGGAACTCGGAAGTTACAGGGGAGGGTCTGGGTGTGAAATTGAACGGCCGGGCGGATGAGTGTGTCGCATTCGAACTTTCGCGCGGATACACGGAATGCCTATCGCTTAACCCCAGTAGGTGGCGGAGCTTTTGCACTCCGCATGGACTTACTATCTTTGTTTAGTCCTGAGCCCTCGAGATTCTTGCTCAATCTATATCGCCGACCCAGGATGATTGAGCGCGTGTGTCCCAAGATGCGGTGACCCTCCTGTTGACAGAGCACTCGCAGGGAATTTTTGCTGGTGTAGATTGCTCAAATTCCCTACAGTTACATTCTTAGAAGCACCCTGTACTTTTCATTTCCCTTCTGTGCACTGAGGATGGAGCAGGTTTGATTTGCTTGTCAACATACTAGCGTCGTGACCGAGATGCAGCTTTTTACGAACTGGGCACACCGACCATGCGATGGCCCGGGCGAGAGCAATCCATAAACTATATTCGGCAAGCCATCTCCATCCTTGGAGGGTTGAAGTCGGCAAACCCCCTATGAGTGAACTGTGATTGGGCGCGTCTCGGCGTGAACTGTTTGACAGCCTCAGGAAACAAGAGCTCGAATCCCGTGGCTTTAGGGCATAGCGAAAGACGATGTGGCCATTCATAGCTCTTTGCCAAGGATCGAAGCGTGTGAGGCAGCTCTATTGTTACGTGGCGCACACGGCGCAACTCGGAAGACGATGCCGATGAAGTGCGGGCAGTGCGGGCAGTGCGGGCAGTGCTGCAAGGCGTATCCAGGCTCATATGCTCAGGCTGATGGAGCGGGCCCCTGCACCACAGGGCTGGCCACCGGTGAAAAAGCACGCTACTGGGAAAGTTAGAGTCCACAAAAGATGTGCTTTCGGCGCATGGCAGCCTGCCGCCGGAAGCGACAGGGCTGTCATGGACGCGCCCAGTGGCGGAGCAGTGACTCTAAACAGAGAAGTTATCCCGCTTTCTGAGGAAAATCCTTCAAGACCAAATGGCGGACGGTGACGTCGGGCTCGCTGGAGCGTGGCGCAGTGAGCAGGCGAGAGATTCAACCTGGTCCACGGGCTTGCAGCTCGTAAGGCTTTCGTGCCCACGCACACACCCCGATAACTGGCCGCGTGCTGACCAGTCGGCATCCTATGCGAACAATTCTCCTAGCCTTTGACAGGATTTTGATCCAGCGGATCGCCCTCCAGAAAATCCATGGCGCTGCGTACAGCCCTCAGCAGTGGCCGGCAGTTAGCGAGTTATTTTCCTCCTTAATACCTTGTACATACTTTTCAAGTTTAAAAGGCTACCCAGTATCGTCGTAAAGCACCACCTGATCGATATGTTGGGTTTCTTCCACGTGGTCTGCTTGTTCGGTGTTACACCAGCCTTGGAATTAAAGATTGAGCCGTACTTCGTACTAGATTCGTACAATCGTACCCGAGCGCGGCTGTAATAACCGAACAAGGATTGCGCAGTAAGCCACTTCAGCCTTATACCGACAAATAAAGGACTGTGTCCAAAATCTCAGGCCATCTCTGCAAGAGCCCTTCGTCCCTCTCCCCTCGCCATGCCACAATCCCGTCCGGCCTCACCAGCACCGCTCCCTCTTCACTGACCTCGCGCTGCCTTCGCCAGCTCCCATCCACATCCCTCCAGCCCTCCTCCCCAACAACCTCCACCCGCACCAACTCGCTCTCAAACCCCTCCCACCCAGCCTTCTTCCCCACGACTAACAGCAGCCTACTCAACGGCACCAAATCCCTCACCGCCACCCTCCTCCCTCCCTCCCCCTCCACCCACGCATGCGGCAAATGATGCCCGGGCAACGTCGAAACGTGGTAGAACTCGGTATCGAACCTGCTCTCTCCATCCTCCCCCATTCTCACCTGCCCCGCGTGCCCCGCCCGCTCCGCCTCGCCCCAGAAGTCCGCCTCGGGGTAGAACCAGCCCACCTCGGTGCCGGGCGCCTTGAACTCCGTGTCCAGCACCTTCTGCGCCGCGCGGACCGCGGCCCGCTTGCGCGCGTGCAGCGGGTGGCCCGCGTCGAAGAAGGGCGCGACGGCGGCCGCGTTCTCGGCCGCGGTCCTGTCGCCGCCCATGCCCAGCGCGCGGTCCATGTCGAGCGAGTGGCTGCGCAGGTTGTGCAGCGACGACGCGGCGACGGCGCGGCCGACGGGGCGGCGCTCGGCGTCGTAACTATCCAGCGTCGCGCCGGCGTACTTCGCGGGGTTCTTCAGGGCGAGCTCCAGCTTCCAGACGAGATTCTGCACGTCCTGCACGCCCGTGTTCATGCCCAGCGCGCCCCACGGCGGGATGCGGTGGGCGGCGTCGCCGGCGAGGAAGATGCGTCCGCGGCCGGCGTCACGCTCGCCGACGCGGTACCGCGCCGCGGCGATGGCGTTGACGTTCCAGTGGCTCAGGCTGACGATGTCGACGGGCAGGTCGGGCAGGTTGAGGGTGGCGCGCAGGCGGGCGACC
Source organism: Diplodia mutila (assembly GCA_022560015.1). Lineage (NCBI taxonomy): Eukaryota > Fungi > Ascomycota > Dothideomycetes > Botryosphaeriales > Botryosphaeriaceae > Diplodia > Diplodia mutila. The sequence goes on from JAFISB010000016.1 coordinate 116,551, forward strand.
ATGGTCTCGCGGTCGAAGGCGGCGGGGTCGGTGGCGATGAGGGCGCAGGCGAAGACCCACTCCTGCGCCTCTTGCGGGTGCTCGTCGAGCGGCCACGGGCCGATCTGGTACAGGAAGCCGGTGCGGGTGCTGCCGCCCATGGCCGGCGCCGTGAACCAGGTCAGGAAGTTGTGCGGGTCCGGGTGCAGCCTGCGCAGCTCGGGCGTGCGGATGTGCGCCGTCACCATGTGGAAGATGTCCGTCTCGCCCTCCCAGGCCACGCCGAGCTTGTTCGTCATGCTGCGCCCGCCGTCGGCGACGATGGCGTAGCGCGCGCGGACGAGCTGCGTGTCTTCCGGGGAGGTGCTTTTGGTGGGCTTGACGGTGAGCACGACGTGGTCATCGCCGGCTTCTGAGACGTCCAGAACCTCTTTGCCGTAGTGGATGCCGTCCGGGTTCAGCTCCTTGGCGCGGCGCGAGATGATGGGCTCCAGGCGGATTTGCGGCAGGATGGAGTAGCGCGACGGGCTATGCTTCTCGTACTCTTCTGCGTACTGGCCGAGGCCCCAGGCGTCTCGCGAGACAATCTCGCGGCCGGAGGAGCCAAGGTCGGTGTACCAGGCGGTGCGGCCGGCGATGTCTGGGGGCGCGGCGACCTTGTAGACGTCTTGGTCGATCCCCATGACGCGGAAGATCTCCATGGTCCGCTGATTGATTCCACATGCCTTGGGATGGATCGAGGTCCCGCTGTGACGCTCAAAAACAACATTGGGGATTCCACGCAAGGAAAGAAGGATTGATGCGGATAGTCCGACAGGGCCGCCGCCAATGATGGCGACTGGATGGATGGAATCCGAGGGAGACATTGGCGACACCTGGAACAGTCAACGACCTGTTGATTCCTACGTGTGGTATGGGTAAAGGGTGGAAGGATGGTGAAACAATGTTTTCTCCTTGCGACCCGCTTCCTCGCTCTTTCTCTACTTCAGACAAACCCTGAGTCAGTGCGTCTCCGATGACGGCTGACGTGGCCTGCAAATCTAGGTGGTGATCATGCAAGGGAATTGATGTGAACAGAAGAAGTGTGGAGAGGGAGATTCCCGCATGGATTTGTTTAATAGTCATATTGCTGGGTGTTTGTTTAGCATCCGCGTGGCGCTCACGTAAGGTCCGAGTGGGAAGGTGGGGTCAACAAAGACCCCGGCTCTTGTCGGCAACGTCTTCGCTTGGCCATCTTCTCTCCCATTCGACATGTCTTGAAGCTTCCCTTCACCATGGCCATCAACGGAGCCAGAACCAACCAACGACGCGTGCTGCATCTGAGGAATCGTTGATCGCAACTCATCTCCAACTGCATCGCTGCGAGAGACGAGCCTTTTCTTCGCGCTTCTGGGGCGAATACAGACCAAGTGCTGACTGAGATACGGTTCCATATGGCCCAGCTGACATGATCTGGTCACGGATAGTGAGAAGAGGATATGAGCGGAGGATGAAGAGAAAGGACGGCAAAGAAACAGTCAGCAGAGAAGCGTCATCGCAACCTCGGCAACCGGTACCTACGTCGGAGGCACTGTGGTCCCTACATTTACTGGAAGAACGTCCAGACCACTGCAGGCACCTGAGGAATCATCTCACACGCGGCTGATATAACAGGCCATGTCGTGCGGCTCAACTTATAAGCGACGAGCAAATTGTTGGGCTCTCCCGGCGGACACGACCGGCAGAATTTTGCTGCTGCTCGTACACAGTACTTCGGTACCAGGCAAAACTTTCCTTTTATGCGCGGCAAAGCGCGAATTTGCCGCAGACGCCGGAAAATAATCCGACTTCACAGCCACCTGCGTCGCCAGCACTGATATGCATCTCCGCACTCGATTAAGCCAGCCACGAGCGTCTCAAGCGTCGCCACGACGTGCCCTCTCCATCTCCCCTTTTCTAGACCGCCATGAGGTGCATGCGCCTAAAAGTAGGTGAGTGAGGTGGTGGTGGAGTGGCACGAATGGGGCAGAGATACGAAGTGCACGGCCATGCAGAAAGAGCCCTGTGGATCGGCTAAAAATCGCGGCACCGCGAGCGAGACGACCGAAGGAAACCATTTCGATACAAAACAGTCGCCTCTGCGTGCCGCTGTGATGCAAAACCCCGCCGATATCGCTCATGCGGCACCGGTTTGCCGGCCACCATCCTCTCCCGAGGTCCAATGCCACCACAACCACCCGCCCGTTTGGGCAGCTCAACCCTCACGCCTTCCGCTGTCGGCGACATCCCTGGCCAAGAGCTCATGATAAGCAGCCCAGAAGCTTGCCTAGTCGCAGCGGCAGCCAATCCGCAAGAGGGCGCCGCCGTCCGCCATGCTTCGGTGATCCGCGATCCACCCGCCCCAGCACCGGGAGAGATCCCGCCCCAAAATGGACGTTCAGTACCGTCTGTCAGAAATCTTTCATTTCACCGGTGGTAGGATCTACGCCAGAGACGGCCGCCTACCCGCCCACCGTTGCACTCGAAATTGACTCATAAGCAAATGCATTTCTCTTCATTCGTCCCCGCCTTTTTTGCCCAAGAGCACGCTCGCTTTTCTCTGACTGCTCGCTGGTGGTTGATGCAACATCTGTTGGCAGCAGCCTTCATGCCTTTGTTTCCAATCTTTCATGTATAAGAAGCCTCAAGCGCGGTAATACTTGATTCATTATTCATCGGCGGTCCCTTGGCTGCGTCCCTCCCTAGCACGTCATGTCCCGCTTCGAGGCCATCTCCGCGCCCAGCGCGCCGGTCGAGGAGGGTCAGGACATGCCGACACCATGTCCGCCTCCACCAGAGAAGGCCAAGGCCTTGCCGTCGGGAGCGGCCCGTCGCGGATCGGGTGCCGGCAGTATCGATCTGGAGAAGCAAGCGACGGTCGATGAGGGCAGACCCACCCTTGAGCACACCATCTCCCATGTCACCACGCACGACATCACCCACGTCCCCACCACCCACACGGGCGGTCCTCCCGTCAGCGACGAGATCTACGACAAATTCTCGCTGACCCGGAAAAACATCATTACCGCCGTTCTGTCTTTCTGCGGCTTCCTGGCCCCCATCTCCAGCACCACCGTGCTGGCCGCTATCCCGGAAGTCGCCGAGACCTACGGCAGTAACGGCACCACAATCAACATCAGCAATGCCTTATACATGTTGTTTATGGGTATCTCACCCATGTTCTGGGGCCCGATCGGCCAGGTGTATGGTAGAAGATGGGTACGCAGAGAACACCTTTCCTTTCGAACCAATATCTTCCAAACCCAAATTCTCCGAACCTACGAATATGCGAGAACTATGTGTGTGACTCTGTCTGATTTTGATGCCGTAGGCCTCGCTTGGGAGCGCGTTCCTCTTCACTGCCTTCTCCGTCGGTACGGCACTGGCGCCCAATCTCGCCGCCTTCTTCGTCTTCCGCATCATGACCGCCATACAAGGCACCTCGTTCCTGATCATCGGCTCCTCCTGCATCGGCGACATCTTCCGACCTGTAAGCAGTCAAACAGCCGACCCTTCTCTCTCTCGCCTCTCACTGACACATCGAACCAGACCGAGCGTGGCACGGCACTCTCCTGGTTCCTCTCGGGGACGCTGGTCGGCCCGGCCTTCGGGCCCTTCATCGGCGGCATCATCGTGACCTTCCGCTCGTGGCGCGACATCTTCTGGCTGCAGACGGCGCTGGGCGGCTTCGGCTTCCTGATGATCCTGCTCCTGCTGCCCGAGACGACGCACTACAAGCGCTCGGTCGAGTTCGCGGGGCTGAAGACGAAGGAGAAGGCGGCCAAGATGTGGCACTGGACGAACCCGTTCCGCGTGCTCAAGCTGTACCGCTACCCCAACCTCATCACCGTCGTATGTCCTTGCCCCCTTCTTCTATTCCTTCCCCACCCCACCTCCCCCCCTTTTCTCCCTCCCCACCTGTTCCAGTCATGTGGGATGACGCGGGATGGGAAGCTCCGAGAGAAGACCAGAAAACTAACAGTAAATGAACAAAAAAGGGCCTCGCCTCCTCCTCCCTCGTGTGGAACATGTACTCCCTCCTCACGCCCATCCGCTACGTCCTCAACCCGCGCTTCCACCTCACCTCGCCCATCCAGTCCGGCCTCTTCTACATCGCGCCGGGGTGCGGCTACCTCTTCGGCACCTTCTTCGGCGGCCGCTGGGCCGACCGCGTCGTGCACAAGTACATCCGCAAGCGCAACGGCGAGCGCGTCCCGGAGGACCGCCTCAACTCGTGCCTGCCCTTCCTCGGCGGCGTCATCCCGGCGTGCATGCTCGTGTACGGCTGGAGCATCGAGACGGAGCGCGGCGGCATCCCGCTGCCCGTCATCACCATGTTCCTGCAGGGCGTGGCGCAGCTGTTCTGCTTCCCCAGCCTGAACACGTACTGCCTGGACGTCATGCAGGCGCAGAGCGCCGAGGTGGTGGCCGGGAATTACGTCATCCGCTACGTCTTCGCGGCGCTGGGCAGCGCGCTTTGCCTGCCCGCCATCGAGGTCATCGGCGTCGGCTGGTTCTCGACCATCTCGGCCGGCTTTCTGGTCGGCGCCATGGTGTTGACGTGGTTGACGACGCGGTACGGGCGGAAGTGGAGGGATGCGGTGGATGCGAAGAAGAAGGCGAGGAGGGTGGATGGGGCGGAGAGGGCGCGGGCGCGGGAGCGCGCTGCTGAGGAAGAGGAAGAAGAGGAGGAGGAGGCTGCGTGAGGATTTGGTCGTGGTGGCTGAGGCGGGCGGCCTTTCGTTTCTTACGCCGCCGTCCTCGTGCTTTCGAGACAACACGGCGTGTGGAAGCACGAGCTGTTGGGCTCTGCATGGCCGACTGTGGTTGACCGATGGCTGACGAGAGACGCGAACAACTTGCATGGGACTGAGAATCCATCATATGAAGGGAACGACGAAAGGTATAGAATGGTACATCTAGAGAGGTTGGTTGGTTGGTTCGGTTCTTCACTGTCGCTGATAGGGTCTCCAAGCCTGATCTGGTTTCTATTTCTGTTTTTCTTTTTCTTTCCACTCGGCTCTCGCTTCTGCTGCCGAGAGACAGGGAATGCTTCTACTTTGATCATGTTCGTAGTGAGGATACCCGGGGATGTTGAGCGCATGATGATGACGATGATGAGTACGATTAGTAAAACCTAATGGAATATAAAATCTTTTACCTTACAAATTCATCGGGAGCTTGTTGCACGATCTCATTTCCTGACGTGGATGTCGTGTGGTCTGGCTGAGTGATGACATAAGCCTCGTCGGTGCCGAGAGCCGGGAACCAGTCCTTGAACTGCAGTTTGCCGGTCTCGACCCGATTCCTGTTTGTTGGTGTTGCCTCGAAGACTACGTCTTTCCCTCTCCAGAACTAAGAGCTCGACTAGCTCCCAATAATCTCCGGAAGGACCTGGCACAACGTGCAGTCGGTTCGTATTCACTGTGCATCAATCTCGAAGTTAGTGCCAAGACGAGGCTCCAATGCAGAGGAGGGGACAGAAAGGGGCGAGAAGCAGCCGGTCAACGGCGAGGCTTTGCCGGGAGTCGTGCATTTAGGCAAAGGGCGGTGGTGCAAACGAAATGGTCGTCACACCTAGCAATCTCAATACCAAGCGGACCAGGACCCTGATGTTTGATTAGATGCATCCTTGAAGGGAAAGTCGACGCGGACCTTGGTGTAGGGTGTCGCGAGGAGGTGTGACACAGAAGAAGCGTGAGGCGCACGGCTCCCGTCCACGCCGTGCAACTGACCTCGGGACAGACGGGACGGGAGGCTTGCAGCATCGGAGCTGCACGACCGACGACTTGACCGGCGAGTTTTACGGAGCTCTACGGAGCGAGTGCAAACTCGGAAGTGGGAACCTGCTCGGTTTGTCTCTGCAAACATGGGTGCGGAAGGGATCCGTCGAGAGCGGTGGAATGGATCGCCAATCCATGCCACGGGTGCGACACGATCCTGGGATTTGAGAATTCTGGGCTGAAAACAAACCATGCTCAACGTGTTAAACATGGCGGTGCCGGGCTGTGCGATGATTTTCTGCCTCCAGACTGCTGGTTTTGCGTCTCATTATTCTGCAGCATCGATGGTATGGTTCCGGATACCGCTTCGGGAAAGACGCACGGACGTAGGTTAACCCGCAATAAGGCTTCCTTGCGACCGATCGGATCTGTCATGGAGCCAAGTCTTCGCAATGAGGTCGTCAGGCGGCGTGCTTTGATATCCGTGTGGCAGTGGTGATGAAGATTCTGGGGGCTGGTTGAGGGGCTGGGTACGATGGAGGCGGGCCGCCAACTGGCAACGATTTTCGGGATCCACAACTGGAGCGAACATCAGTGGGGCGCTACCGCCGTCAGCCCAGCCGGAAGTCGGTCGCTACGGTGTGCACGACTCGCGGTCGTCGACGTGCATCACAACAGCTGAGGCGAGAGATGGGCAGACAAGGCTGGATGATCGCGGCGTGTTGTTACCAGCATTCCGCAATGCGCGCGCAGAAGCGGCATGCGTTGCGCCAACGGTGATTAGCTCTTTGAGCCGCTGAGATGAGCCAAGCGCAGAGCCAAGCCAGCGAGCTCCCGCCGGCCTGTGCTCTCTCCGCCTGTGCTTCGTCCGCGGCCGGGAACGCGTCTGACAGTCTGCAAGGCGGGCTCAGGCGCGACCGCCGGCACCGCTGGCCACCGCTGGTCGCGGCTGCTCCGCGACAGCCATGACAGCCATAGCGTCCCCTTCCCCATTGGGCGCCGCCAGCCATGACGTCGCGCTGGGGCCCATGCGCTCAACCGCAGCAGCAAAGGCGCTGCGACTGACGGACTGACGGACTGACGGACTCGCGCCGCCATCCTCGCTCGCTCCAGCACAGTTGGACCCGCCCGCTCGTTCACCATAGCGCTCGCTCCATCGTGCAGCGTCCTCGCAGCCCGGCACCTGCACGCCACGTTTCAGCGGGCTCTCCTTGCGCGCGTCGCTTCCTGTTCCTGACGTGCAAAGGAGACCGGTGCCACTGGACAAGCGCGGGTGCACCACTCTTGGTAGCACTGCAGATCCCTCCGCCAAACAACGCGCCTTCCGCGCCCTTGGGCTCTTGCATTTGCCCGTCTGCGCTTCGGCAGTAAGCGCATTGACCCATCATCCCACCATGCTTGGCAGGGCTCCACTTACTATCCGCGAGCTTTCTAGGTCGTGCTTGCCTCCCCACAACCTCCACACCCTCCTTTAAATCTCCTAGTCAGCCCAGCCCAGCCTCTTCCTTTCTTCTACAATATCTGCCAACGAGAGTACGCCCCGGTACTCTCTTTTCCTTCGTTCAACTTCCTCGCCGCCATGAAGGTTCCCTCGCTCACCCTGGCCGCCACCCTGGCTGCGCTTGCGGCCGCCTCTCCCTTGACCTCCTCATGTGCCAATGCCACTCCGTCACCCAGCCCGTCATACCTTTCGAGTCTCCACGCCAGGCAGAACACCACCGGAAGCCCATGCTCGGTCCTCAGTTCCGTCGTCAACAATGGACCGTCTACTGCTACTCCCACCGTTCCGGCTGCTCTTGCTTACGACTGCCTCATGAGCGCTCCGCTCAACAAGACGGCTGCCGTTGAACTCATTGACTCCATGAAGCCGTACCTCACCTGGCAGAGCACTCAGGCTTACCTCAAGAACCCACCCGCCGAGTACGCTGAGAAGGTGCAGCCTGCCGTCGACCTCATGCAGGGCCTTGACGATCTGGTTTCCAAGGTCAACGCCGACAAGTTCATCGGCGAGTACGAGTTCGGTTGGGCTCTCTACAACCTCGTCCTCTCCGCTCACGACGGTCATCTGGTCTACGTTCCTGACTCTGTCGGCGCCATCGTCACGTGGGGACGCCCCATCTCTCTCGTTTCCATCTCCGAGGACGGTCAGAAGCTTCCTGTTCCCTTCGTTTACCAGGACATCTTGGCTGCTTCATTGCCCAACTCCACCTACACGCCCTCGGCTGTTTTGAAGATCAACGACGAAGATGCCGCCACTTTCCTCCAAAAGCTGGGCCAGTACGGATCACTCCAGGACCGCGATGCTTTGTACAACAACCTGATGTACAGCTTGCCCCAGATCCAGCTTGGCACGACTGGCGCCAGCACCGGTATGTTCTCTGGAGGTGGTCGTGGTCGGTGGGTCTACCCTGGACCTACGACCAAGCTTGACTTCGCCAACGGCACCTCCCAGACCTTTGAGAACTTTGCTCGTGTCCTCGTCTCGTTCCGCAACGTGGAGAACGGCACGGCTCTGGGCGAACACTACTTCCTCTACGACTCTGGAGCTAGTGCTCACGCAATGGCCATGGCCACTGACGCCAAGGACAAGTCCCGCATCCAGGCTGCCAACATGAACGTTGATGGTCCCCAGGACGACGCTCCCGCCAACCAGATGGATGTGCACATTGCTGCTGCTGCTGCGGACGCCACGACCAGCTCTGGACCCACCCGTCAAACTCCAGCTCCCGGCTTCCCTGTCCCGGTTATCTTGCAGAGAAACAACCTCATCGCCGGCTACTACCTGGAGGGCGAAGGCTACGAAGACACTGCTGTCCTTTCCGTTCCTTCGTTCGTCAGTTCCAGCTATGCTGAACTCGAATTCCAGCGCATCGGCACTTCATTCATCCTCGGCGCCAAGGCTGCTGGCAAGACAAAGCTCATCATTGATCTCAGTGCCAATGGAGGCGGAACCATCCTGCAGGGCTACGACATGTTCAAGCAGCTGTTCCCGTCCCTTTTGCCGTACGGAGGCACCCGCTTCAGGGCCCACGAGACGCTCGACCTGCTCGGCCAGAAGTTCTCGTACCTCTCCGAAGGCTTTCCCCGTGACCCTGCGATTGTGCAGGAGAACTACACGATGGCCGACATTGTCTCCAGCGTCTTCAACTACCGCACCGACACTGATGTCAACTACAAGAACTTTACTTCTTGGGCTGAGAAGTTCGGTCCTCACGCGAACGAGTACGACAACTTCACCTCTATCATCCGCTGGAACATGTCGGACCCGCTCAACGTTCTGAACAGCGGGGGCATTGAGATCAGTGGCTACGGCAACCGCAGCAACTTCACCGATCAGCCTTTTGAGTCTACCAACATTGTCCTCCTCTACGACGGCTACTGCGCGTCGACCTGTGCTATTTTCTCGGAGCTGATGCGCCAGCAAGGCAACGTTTCGTCCATCGCTCTTGGTGGTCGTCCGCAGTACGCTGCTCAACAGGCTGTCGGCGGTGTCAAGGGCTTCAACAACTTCAACTGGGCTGCTATCCAACAGTGGGTCTACGAGGCTTACGAGAACGCCAGCCCTGAGGAGCAGGCCAAGTACAACGCGACATACGAGGCCAACTTCACCAGCTATGTTCCCTTCAACCGCGCGGCCACTGATCCCAACGTCAACGTTCGCGACGGCCTCCGTCAGGGTGACGACACTGGTACTCCGCTACAATTCACGTATGAGCCGGCTGACTGCCGCATCTTCTACACTGCGGAGATGACACTTGACATCACGGCGGTCTGGAAGGCGGCTGCTGACAGCAAGTGGGGTGACGTCAGTCGCTGCGTGTCTGACGCTCCGAGCTCCAAGAGGAGCGACCAGCTCACCAGGAGGGCCGTGGTGCCACGCATGGCCAAGCGTGATACCTCTTTCGAGGATAGCCTGAAGCTCTTCACTGACGTGACTGCTATCCGCTTTGACGGCGATGCTTTCATGGCACCTTGACCGATTTGCCCTTCTCTTCTTTTTGATCAACTTCTCTATTGCCCTTTTTTCCCTTACGCTTAATTCTCACGAGCGATTCTTCATCACGGTGGGTAGAGAGGAGTACTGATACCAACTTCACGAACGACAAAAAGTTTGATGCATGCATGGGGGGACCGGACTCTAATGTTTGTTACCCCATTTTCTCTTTTCGTTGTAATGTTTACTTCTGCATATTGAATGGTTGGTGGAGCCGAGGCAGAAGTGGAACAGTAGCATGGGTAGCTACCTCTGCATGACATGATGATCATGATGACAAGAATTAGTAGCCATAGAGCTCGATGACACGAATTAGAGACTCTATCACCTATGTTTTGTTTTTATACAGTGATGGCAGCCGTTCTTATTTGTTCCTGCCCTGGGTATGGGGAGAGCGCTAATAAACATCTGTTACTCAGTCTTGCTGATGGGTTCGATGGAGACTTGTTGATTTTCGTGGGCGCTGATTGGCCAAGATCCCTTCTGCAATTCAGTTGATCCATGGCTTGGGCGTGTGGCCGCAACTCTGGCCTTGCCTAGTGTTCAAATTTACACCATTACCAGGTATTCTTGAGAATCTCGGCTTGGCCCAATCTGGTTCACTTCTATGTTCAACTGTGAACGGACCATTCAGCTTCCTTGGTCCATTCGTGGTCAAATCACGAGGCAACGCTTCAACAGTAAAGGGCGGACCTCAAAAGCCTTCCCATGGCGTGGCAACAGAAATGCACAAGAATGTTTGAAGTGCTGAGCTCACTCGCGGACAAGCTGCCAGCCCCGCCGGGCCCCGGTCATCGCCGCACAGGCTCGGATCCGGTCAGCCCCTGTTGAGAAACGCTCGTACAGCAGCAGCAATTCCCAGCGAAGCGAAGGCAGGTGCATTCAAGGCTGGAGCCATCGGTAGAAGTGTCGGAAGCGCGTTTCGATTCCGATTGGTCGCGGTATGGAGGGCGTACCTTCCAAACTCTCCACCAGCTCGTCGCTGCTTCCACAGCCGAGCAACGCTGAACAATGGACATGAACCTACCGCCTCCCCAATGCCTTCTACCGCCGCCGCCGCCGTCGCCGCATCGTCCCCCGCCTCCATTTGACCGCGATCCAGGCAAAGTGCCTCCTCTACGCTATGATGGCGCACCAACCGGAGACAGTCACGCCCAGCAGCTCGTCGAATTCACGCGGTCTTGTGGAACACTATGAGCATGCGCCTTCCAAGCCGTCCGATCACGGCTCCACAGAACTTCTGGGACTGGTGCCTTCTTCCGAGGGAAGTGTGCACACTCAGGAATGCAACCCCAAGCCCTTTTACGCCTGGGTAGACTCACTTTGGCTCTTCGAGGCCGTGGCTTGGGTCATCAGCGCTGCAGCGATGGCAAGCATCGCCCTCGTCTTGTGGGTGTACGAGAACAGGCCTCTGCCGGATTGGCCGTTCGACGATTTCACCATCAACGCCTTCGTTTCGGCACTTTCGATGGTCTCCAAGACCACTTTGATGGTGCCGCTAACTAGCTCCATTGGCCAGTTGAAGTGGCTCTGGGTCAAGCGTGAGCGGCCTCTCGCGGACTTGCAGATATTCGACGAAGCGAGCCGGGGCCCGTTGGGTGCGCTCAAGCTCCTCTACCGGACCAAAGGAGTGTAAGTGAGTGAGCAAAGGTCTCGATCACAAAACACTGACTTCAGAACCAGCCATTTGGTGTCGCTTGGTGCCATCATCACGGTCTGTGCACTCGCCATCGACACGTTCATTCAGCAATCCGTCAAGCTTGAAAACATTTTCAACGTAGCGCTGGCTCAACCATACGCTGATGGAAGCTCATGTGGAGACTGTAAGAGAAACATCGCCAAACAATGCTTATCAGTGCTGATTTAATGCAGACAGCACCATCCGGTTCCCTCCAGAAATGAAGAGCGCTATGCTTCAAGGGATACACCAGCGACCAGATGCCAGCGATGTCTTTCAAGTGAAGTACTGGTGTCCAGATAAGGAATGTCTGCCGCGGAAGTACAGCACGCTCGCGGTATGTAACAAGTGCGAACCCATTGACGATATCCAAAGGCTCCATCAAATCAGTCGCTCTATAGGCAAAGACTTCACGGAGTATCAAACGTACAAATCGGACGGCGATGGTACTTTGCGAGGGGGAATAGCACCATCCGAAAATTCGACGCTGCCATGGGATCCTCTCGCAAGGTTGATTCGGGTAGCCTTCTACAGATGGGGAAACTCGAGCCCCCTCAATGCTACCGAGTGCATTTTTGGAATGCAATGCTCCCTATGATTGAAGAAAGTGGCTTTGGCTAACAATTTGTAGGTGCGTCAAGTCTTATTCCGGCTCTGTTGAAGACGGAGTATTCAAGGAAACAGAACTGGGAACCTTGGACACAAGAGCCAACAGGGGAGAACACGCTCTGTGCTTTGACGCAAAAGATGACCAACATCTATCTCTGAGCTGTTCTACTTCCTGCATCACTAAACCCGCTTATCTGTCAATGCGGTGGTTCATGTACAACAGGATTCTGGGATGGAAGATACCGGACAACAACCTATCGGATCCAGATGACACCGACGTCGTAACAAACAGAGACGAGCTCGAGCGAATTTTGGATTACGGAGACATCCCCAACTCCATGAAAATTATTGCCTCGAGCGCAACAAAGGCTGTACGACAAGCTCCGGCGCAGCATAACGGAGTTGCTACCAAAGCATTGCAGCCACCTGGTACTTACATCAAGGTCCGCTGGGGATGGCTCACACTCCCGGTGGCGCTCCAAGCCATGACGCTGGTATTCCTTGTCATCACCTTTTCCAGGAGCCGGCTTCAAAAAATGGAGAACTGGAAATCGTCCTCTCTCGCAGTCTTCAGAAGTGGTGTGCTGGGCCAAGGCGATTTCGGCATGACCGAAACAGGCCGGCAGTATGAGATTGACGGCATCGCCGACCAAGTCAAGATTTGCTCAAGGTATGCTGGCACCAGTTATACCGTTGAGCACAGCTGCTCCGACTAGTGTTTCGGTTAGAGCCTGTTTCGCATTTTCTATCATTGTGTGGTTCTGGTGGACTCTTTTTCCCGTTGTGTTTTGTCAGACAGAAGCAGGCACGGAGTACTGACGCCCCGGTTTCGTTTCCATTCCCCCAAGGGATTAGCAATCATGGCAACACATCATGTTCAAACTTGTTTAATACCCCTTAAATCAAGCATTTGCATTGACAGAACGTTGAGGTTCCCTGTCACCCGTGTCCACATGGATGCTTCACTGCCCATGTTCTTCTGGTCAATACCATGGACTCTGCCTAAAAAGCGAGATGATTACGAAGGTGGGGTTAAACGTCAGAAGCACCGCGATTTGGAAGTATGATCCATTAACAGAGTCATGTATGTCTGATTACATTGGGGATATATGCCCGTAGCGGCATCGATTACGAATCGTAAGGCAGCACTCCAGCCAGTCGGAGCACCGTGTCGTTTACCTCTGGCTCGTCGAAAGGCCTTTCTCGGTCGAAATCGTCCGGCTTGCCACAACGCACTCTTTCTGTGTCATAGCTGCTGACGAACACATTGTCGTGAGGCCAGTGGGTCTGGTAGATGTAAAAGTCAGCCTTCTTTCTCAAACAACACTCCTATGAACCTGAAATTGCACAAGCACACTCACCGTTCCAAGCCTTTTCTCGAAGAACTCCTTCTTCTTCTCCAACGTCTCCGCCTTGGCGAACTTGGCGGGCGCATAGCACGCATCTACCGGGAGTCAGCATGTCTCTCTCTCCGCCACCCCAACTCCCCCTCCTCTCGCTCTTTCTCTCACGAAAGCAAAAGGAGGAGGGATTCGGCCAGTGGCGGGTCCGACCAAAGAAAAAGAGAAAAAAAGGGAAAACTCACACACAAGCGCCCTCGTCTCCTCCCCCTCGGGCACGACATTCCAATGCACGGTCCGGCTATCCCACACGATCAGATCCCCCGGCTCCGCACACACCTTGACCTGCTCGCAGCCCCGCTCCCTGAACCAGTCCGTCTGCTCCCCGTCGAACCCGAACCAGTCCGTCGACCCCCACGTCTCCTGCTCCTTCCCGTGGCACCCGAAGTACTCCTCCATCAGCCGGTGCGACCCCTTGAGGACCACCAGCCCGCCGTCCCGCGGGCCGTTGGGCGCGAAGTTGATGATCCCTTGCGCGCACTGCAGGCCGACGCGGTGGGGGGACTGGTCGACGTGCGGCCACGCGTCCCACGGCTCGCGCGCGGACGTGGGCAGCGTGAAGTTGATGCCGTCGAAGGAGGCGAGCAGGGCGGACGTGCCCCAGAGCAGCGAGAAGGCGGCGAGGACGCCCGGCTCGAGGCGCGCGCGCCAGACGAAGGATTCGTGCTGCACGGCGTAGTGGTAGTACATGCCGCCCCTGTCGCGGGTCGTTAGTGGTTGGGTGGGGGGTAAATGGAAATGGTGGTTCGGGACGAGCGCACTTCACGTTGGCGGGGAGGTGCTCCGGCGTCCAGGTGCTGCGGTCGGAGCGCTTGAAGCCGAAGGGGAACTTCTCGAGCCAGGCGTACATGTCGTCGATGTACTCGGTGCAGCGGGAGGCGGGGACGGCGCCTTTGACGACGGCGAAGCCGTCGCGGAACATGTCGTCGCGCCAGTCGCCGTACTTGACGTTGTCGGCCAACGTGGGTGCTTGGGTGGAGTGCGGCATGGTTGGGTTTGTCGGGGGGTGGGGAGGTGCTCAATGGAGGTATATCTGCGCGGTTCGCAGACTTGGGAAATATCTTCTGACACGCCTCAGACCTGCGACCTTTTTTATGGGCTCGAAGAGCAGTATGGTGTCGGGATCTTGCGAAGACAATGCCGACTCGGATGCGGCGAGGCGGCCAGCATACCCCAGATCCCCCACTTCTGCGGCCGCTATCACAACGAGTCAACGCTGCATGTGGAGATACGTCGGATATCGACGTACTCCTCATCGGATGCTCCGAAACCATGGAGTTGATTGCCGTTAAGGCGTGACAGAAGATGATACCCACTTCAAGGCTTCCACTCTGCTGGTCACTTAAGTAGCCCAGTCAGAAGCACCCAGGATGATCCCGTTCCGATAAGATGATCTTCCACCCAGCTCTGCATGCCCCGCATAGATTGGTTATTCGTAAAATCCCGACTTTTGATAGGACGTACCCCGACACTTGACTCCACACTGCTGGTCGACGAAGCCGCATTGCTTGCGTCCTATCGCCCCTCGGAAGCTATTATCAGTGATTTCCGATCAAAGCCTGCAGCACAATACTGGTAGTAGTGTGGATATTCCCGCATGTTATACCCGCCTACTCGTCCGGCACTGTACTAGGCAGATGCAAGTGCTCCACGATAGCCATGCAACGCCCTGATAAGGCCAGTTGGCCGCGGGCCAACGCGGTAGCCGCTGATTTCCCTTAAAAGAGATGCCATGACCGCAGGAAATTATTCTGATTTCCTCTGGGAGAATTTCTTCGCTCCAACGCGGACGCTTTGCTGTCCTGCTTTGAAGTGTTTGGTTGTCCGAGACCGTCTTGAGTAGCGCTTGTGAAAGAGAGGTAGTCTCCACTCCAGAGCGGCCATGCATTTCGAGAAGCCTCTGCTCCTCAAGGAGCTCACGCCCAGGTTGATGCAAGTATACTTGCTTGTGTCGGTAAGTACAGCTTCGAAAGCTCGCTTTCGAACAATGACGCTGACGTTCTCCCGCTAGCTGGGCGCCATGGTGGGTTTCCTCGGAATAGATGACAGTGGACGTTAGATTTAACGATAAACTTTCAGAACTTTGGTTTGGATAACAACTACTGGTCGGCTGTCGTCTCCATGGACAAGTAGGTGATATTGCGAGGAAGAATGTGGGTAGCGCTTTATTAATATTCACCCAGATTCGCCGCAGATCTCGGAACTCGCGTCGGCGGCAGCACAACCAACTCCATACCATCCTCATGGCTCTCAATCGCCAGTGGCACTCCAATCGCGGGTTGGGTTATCGGTTGCGTGGTTGCATCAGAAATCACGCGGCGCCTTGGCCGTCGTCTGACCGTCGTCGTCATCTGCATCATTGCCATTGTGGGTATCATCATCCAGTCTGCCGTAAGTAACTACTGGGCGATCATGGCTGGTCGTCTTGTGAACTCCGTATCGATGGGGATTGAGGCCAACTGTATTCCCATGTACATGTCCGAGCTTTCGGTACGTCAGAATCCGCCCGGATGGTTGGAAAGAATCCAAGAGTGTTGATTAACCCCCATCCTCACGACAGCCGCCCGCCATCCGCGGAGCCATGGTCAACTTTTACCAATGGTGGCTCATGGTCGGTGGCCTGATCGCCGCCAGCACAGTCTACGGCACCTCAACAATGGCCAGCGAATGGGCCTGGAAGACCGGTATGTGCATCCCCCCCACTCCCCCCACTCCCCATCCACATCTGACAAAACCCACAGCCATCGTCGTCCAAATCATCATCCCCGTCCTCCTCCTCTGCGGCATCTGGTTCGTCCCCGAATCGCCACGCTGGCTGCTATCCAAGCACCGCCGCGCCGACGCCCTCTCCGCGCTCGCCTACATCCGCCACGGCAGCAGCGCGACGCGGTCCGAGATCGAGGTCGAGCTGTCCCTGCTGGAGGCGGCGCTGGCCGAGCAGGTCGCCGCGCACCGCGCCACCTCGTGGCTCGACTGCGTGCGCGGCAGCAACGGGCGGCGCACCTTCGTCGCCGTCGGCGTGCAGTGCCTGCAGCAGAGCCAGGGCGCCGCCTTCCTCAACACCTACCTCGTCGTCTTCCTCAAGCAGATCGGCATCCCGGACGCGCTCAAGGTCAACGTCGCGTACATGTGCGCGAACCTCGCCGGCGCGACGCTGGCCTTCTACCTGACGGACAAGATCGGCCGCCGCTACATGCTGATGGGCGCGAGCGCCTGCATGTGCGTGCTGCTGTGGGTCGTGTCCGGGCTGGCGACGTGGTACCCGGGCGGCGTGTCCGGGGGCGCCGTGGCGCAGGGGTGCATCGCGGCCATCATGCTCCACGTGGGTGTTCTCCCTTTTCTTTTCTTTTTTCTGCAGACAACAGCTTACTGACGTGACATGTGTGAACCAGTCCGTTTTCTCCACCGGCGCCTGGGGCTCCGTCAATTGGACCATCACCTCGGAAGTCTCGACCAACCAGCTCCGTGAACGCACCATCGCCATCGCGACGACGTCGTCGTTCTGCTGCAACCTGCTGATCACGTACATCAACCCGTTTGTGCAGAATGTCCCGGGGAACCTCGGCTCTCGCGTTGGCATGATCTACGCCAGCATCTCCGCTGCCTCCATTGTCTTCGTCTACCTCGTCGTTCCTGAGATGCGTGGCCGCTCGCTCGAGGAGTTGGATGAGATGTTCCAGGCGGGCGTACCAGCGTGGAGGAGCAGGGCGTTCAAGGGAACCGGCATTGGAGCGAGGGTGACGGCGGTGCAAAATGCGAACTCAGAGGGTGTAGGCAGAGTGCTGGTTGGTTTGGAGGCCGGAGGAGACGGAAGAGAGAGTGCGGAGGTGGTGGCGGTGGAAGAGAGTCCTAAAGGGGAGAAGGAGAAAGTTTAGTCTGGTATCCATAACCAACAGAGCGTTACTCTGAACAATACACGAAGAGGGAATTAAGTTGCAAATCCGGATGACTAGTCAATGGCTCCTTTCTCGCGTGCCGGATTTCATTTTGTTCCACGAAACGTATGAACTTAGCGAACTATTTCAACTATCCTCACATGGAGATTACAGTATCTCTCGAGACATGGAATAATAAGTATCCCGCAATCCAGTGGGCCATGGGTGCTGTCAATAAATTGCCAATTCCATCTCGGTGCACAATGCCCGGACTTCTCGAAGATTGGCGAGTGTACCTTCTGCAAAGGCCGAGGAACGTTACGTGGTTGGTTTCAGTTATCCCATTCGCTCCGCAGCCTCCGCAGAGATGCGATGTAGATCCTCTTTAAGCTCCTTATGCGTGGAAAGCCGGCGAAAGCGCTCCCGCCAGAATGCCCACCGCTCAGCTGAAAGTCTGGAGCCGCGCTCCTCATCATTCCATACCGTTCCACCGCCGGCCTTGGGTGGGTTGTCGTAGTCGTCCCATTTGCGCATCTCCGAACCAAGTATTTCGACCCACTTCGCCGCAGCCGGGATGTTTAGCCGGAGGTGCTTGCCTTGTCGAGATTTGAAGCCATACTCTAGCGCGTCTACCATCGTCCATAACCCGTAGCGGCGGTAGTGTCCCAGCCTCTCAATCTCGTCGCCGTACTTCACCAGATGGGCACAGAAGGCATTCAAGGAGGTCCACTGATCACGAACCTTGCGCACTTCTTCGGCAGACGGCGCAATACCCATCAGCGACTCCGGACCGTTCCACAAGTCTCTCATTTGCAGCCCGAAATTCGGAAGGCTGACCCACAAGCGGCCGTCGTAAAAGGCAATCGTATCGTCCGGTTGGATGTTCCAGTCTCGAACCCCATCGTTGTACCGAATAACCCCGTTGCTGTTGTTCTTTACGTCGGGTAAGCGGGCGAGGGATGCTACCAACGCTGCGAGTCGTTCCGAGGCGCCGATGTCGTTCACGTGCATCGCTGCGCGTATGATGTAGGTGTTGCTTGCTTGTTGGGCATCAACCAAGCAATCTCTTTGCTCCAGAACCAATGAAGACAGGCTTCTCGCAGCGTCGTCCGCGATTATTTGGCCAGAACATACATCCGCAACCAGCTGAATCAGGCGGTAAAAGACGGGTAAAGGGCAGAACCGATCACCCATGAATTTGGCCTCTTCCGCAGACCAAGGACTTTTCTGGCTAAAGGTTCGAGTTCTTTCGCTCAAGGCCCAGTTCGATGCGCTCGTAGTCATCGTGAGGTACTGCAGTCGTCGGCGGGCAGGAGGCAGGTGTAGCACTGGACCAGGCGTGCACAACAGAAGAAAGGCACCGTAATGGGGGCCCCTCGACTTCCAGTGGTATTTCGAGATGGTTTCCGAAACCGTTGTCGTCGTTTATGGCTGAAACTGACCGTGAGATAGATGAGCACGACCGGCGGCTTTTGTATGTAGCTAGCGTAGGCAACGATTTCGGCTGCACCCTGGACACCGAAATCACAGTGGAGAACAACACCGCCACGTTACTGATACGTCGGTGTCTTGATATTTAAACATAACAGACGTCAACGGTCATGCGGCCTGTTCTCCGGTTGATCGGTGGGGGGCTCATCCTTCTTGTCGATGCTTTCGTCGTCAATCTCTTCCCATTCTTCATCTTCCTCGCCCAGAGCGTCCTCTTCTGCCATCTCTGGCCCATCACCGCCAGCTGCGGCTTTCTTGGCTTCTTCGAGAGCTTTGTACTTTCTCTTTGACTTTTTCGTTTTGCTGGCCTTTTTCTTGGCCTGAGCGGCACGCTTGATGTGCGTCCTGCTCTGGTCGCCCTTCTCCATCTCCTCAAGCCGCTCAGCCAGCATTCTGCGGGCACTTTTGCGGTTTTGGGTCCGAGAGCGCGTGCCCTGATACTTGACGACGATGCCGGTGGGGAGATGTTTCAGCTGAACAGCTGACGAGGTTTTGTTCTGCATAGCACGGTTAGTGAGCACTCGGGGAAAGAGGATTGGGCCATCCAGTACAATCTTCTGGCCGCCTGGGCCGCTGCCTCTGAGGAAAGTTTCGGTGATGTCATTTTCGTTAATGGTAGGTCGAGGTGGCAGTGGTTTGGGGCCGTGGAGCACTGCAGCGACGGCGAATGGGCGCGAGGTCAGCGGACGGCGTAGCTCCCGATAAAGTGCGGGCCGTGCTGCCGGGGTGAGCAAGCGGAACGCCATGTCGAGGTGCGGATGGGCGGAAACGTGACCTTGGATGAGGTGGTGTGGAACGCGACGCAAAGACCCTGAATAATGAAACGCCGCAGGAACGCGCGCTCCTTTTCCGCCCGCAGGCACCACCTGTTGCGCACCCCAGCATCCTCCGCAATAATAATATCGTCTCGCGCGGCGGATCCGGCCATTGCACACATACGTCCGCCCCTACCCGCCAGCAAGGACGCCAATTACCAAAGCAACCGCTGATCGAGATTTCCAACCTAACCCATGTCGCACTACTCCGACGCAACCTCGCTCAGCCAACAAGTCTACTACTACACCTCCACCCTCACCTACGCCTTCCTCGCCGCCTCCGCCAGCATCCTGGCCCTCGCCCTCATGCTGTACCCGACCGCCGTCCTGCGCTGGCTGCAGCGCAAGCGCTACCAGTACGAGGTCACCTTCTCGCTGTACATGCTCACCCCAACCGAGAAGTTCATCTTCAGTACGTCCACCACCACCGCCTCCGCCCCGTTCCGACCTTTCACTGACACTCGCAGACTCCTTCGTCTTCCTCTTCGCCAGCATGATCGTCATCGCCGCCTCGCTCTACCTGCCCGAGCACATCTCCTTCCTCGTCAACCGCGCCGCCTACTACCTCGCCGGCGAGACCTCCGGCGCCCCCGACGATTCCGTGCACACCATCCTCCAGACCTCCGTCGAGGCCGTCAAGGCCACCGCGAAGGCCGCCGCTGCCCGAGTGCAGGCCGCCGCCCAACAGGACCGTGTGCCCGGCAACGGCGCTGGCGTCATGGAGCTGTGAGCGCGCGAACAACTCTTTGGCTTCGTCTCGCGCCCGCTCCTGGGGGCAATAGTTCAACGGGAGGGGAGGTGTGCGGTGGCATTTCGGCCAAAAGAAAGGAATGGCTGCCCTCCCCTCCCGTCGGCTGGGGAGATTGACCTGGCTTTTCCCGGCGTTCCGGCGCAATCCGGCGGTGTCTGAAGATTTTACGAAGTTTTGAGAAGATGAAACCTTTTAGACCACGATATCTTTGTAATAACATTAATGGCCGAAGCGCGATAATTTTCCGTGCGCGAGGCTCACCCCGTCATTCGATGTTATTTTGTTTTTTTGGCGTGACCGGGATCATGTGCTGCTTTGGACCACATACGCAGGGCATTGGACGTCTTGTCAAACCAATACTTGGACTGGCCGATCTAGTATCAAATCGTCCGGTGTGCGAAAGCGGTGTGCTACGTATATTGAACGAATTGCTGCATATCGTTTAGAATCCGGCCAATAACAGCAGACAGCCTGCTTTTCTACCTGTCCCATGAAGAGGAACATGTGTGTAAATTTTGCCCGACTGAAAGCGCGGCTGATTGCTGTGCAGGATGACGGTGCCATTGGTACCTCTAAAGCAGTTCTGGGTAACGTGAGGATGGCGCTTGGAGGAAGTAAAGAACTTACTATTGGCAAGACAGCTCTGACCAAATGACAATCGGGCAGTTCATTATAATCTCATGGTACAGTTGCGGTTCCGTGACGGGAGAGGATGGGACTCGCGGTATGGTTCGCTTGGTGTGGGTTGTTTCACCGTAACAATGGAGCAGTGAAGGCAAGAGAGACAGGCTTGGTGTTGAGATGCGGTGGGCGGACGAGAAGGTTGCGTTGAGCTGAAACGGCAGGTTGCTGGTTTTCGCTTGGGAGGCTGCTTTTCTGCAGGACTGTTTGACAGAAGTGGTGCCAGTGAAGCGTCTGGAGAGCTGCGGTGAAGAGAGAGAAGTGACGCCTAGCCCCCGGCATACAGATCTTCGCGGTGAAAGCCACCATACGACTTCCTAAAGCGGCTATCGTGTGGCGGCGGCCATGGTTCTAAGTTCGAGACCCATTGACTCCAGCTCATAAACAAAGATAAACTGACCGAGTTCGTCCTCCAGATCTTCATCGTATCGCGTCGAAAAAGAAGCTAAGGAGGGGCAAAAAGGAAAGCTCACTCTACATCGTTTTGGTCTAGCCGTAGCGACCCGATGACCACCGTCTTTTCAACATGTGAACAGCTTGAAAACCTTCTCCCAGTATGCAGCTGCCCGATTGGGAAGTCGGGCAACGCCTGGCGACCACTCCATGACCCCCGCAGTACACTTGCTATGGTAGCAAGTCTTCAGTTCAGTCCGACCACTGTGGATTTTGATAGTATGGGTTTCGCGGATCCAATATATAAAACCCACCCACGCTTTCCCAGGCATATCAGACTTTCTCCAGCCACTTCACTCTGCGCGTATCATGGGCTACTGGTTGTCAATCGCGCTTCGCAATGATGCGCGCCCTCCCGACAGTTTGCTCCAGCTCATGCCCGCGTCACCCAGACCACGCTGCCGTTTTGCGAGGCGGTCATGTCCTCACTTTCTCGTGCCAATTACCTGCCATCGTCCTTACACATGCTTCGCATCGGAATCACACTCGCTCCACCAGCGGATAGTGAATTAGTAGGCCATGTGCCGCCCAAGGTCCTTCAACGCGCCCGCGTCGTCGAACACATCCCGTCGCCGCGACCACCAGGTCGAGCTTCCACCCCTGCGAGCCTCTCCTCTCTCCGACAAGCGCCCCCAAGCCATACCATACCTCCGACAATGCCCATGCCCCACTGTCACTCACCCTTGAACTCCATGTCCCGCCCCACACGCCACCATCCGCCTCGGCGCATCCTCTCCCCAGAGCAAGCACCCAGTTGCGCGTCGCTGCCGACCGTCGCCCCTTCTACAAACTTCACCACCACTCCCGTCATCTACGTCCGCGATGCCGGCGGCGACCGAGATTCCCCAGATGTACTCAACACCATCTTGCGTCGCCTCGAACAAGACGCGCGCCAACTCGCCGCGCAAGACCTCGACGTCGGCCGCGAATCTCTTACTACCTTCTTCCTCCCACCGTTCAAAAGCTACCATTATCGAGAGCGATTACTGCAAAAACACGCAAAGATACCCCCACCAGCCGAACGACAACCTCACGAACACTTCACTTCCACGCGGAGCCGCACCATCCGTCCAAAACATATGTTGCAAGACCACAGGGCTTTATCTCAAACACTGTCACGTCACACGTTTTCTTGGGTAAGAAAGCCGTGCAAACATATATCTACAGCCTAATTCTTCAATAACGACCGTCACATGCCAACCTAACTCGAACATGCTCTCCAAACCTACCAAATATCTCAAAAAAAAAGATAGCAGAAAAATAATGTTAAGCGCGCCCGGGTCGATGCTGCCACCAAAGCATACCTCCCTCTATCTAAGCATACCCCGCCTCCGCGTTCCTATATTGCTCAAAACTGTTGACCCGCTGCTGATGCTCCTCCTCCGCCTGCTTTCCGCTGACCTCCCTCTGCCACTCCTCTTCCTCCTGCTCCAGCAGCGCCTGGAAGCGCTGCTGCTGCCCGCGGCTGACGTACGTCAACGGCTTCTTCCGCCGCGCCGCCTCCCGCGTCATGAGGATGTGCTTCGTCGTGCTGCCCGGGCACTCGTACTGCGCCTCGCCCAGCAGGCGCTCCATGACCGTGCGGAGCCCGCGCGCGCCCGTCTCCATCTTCGACGCCTGCTTCGCGATCTCGCGCAGCGCCGGGGACGAGAACTTGAGCTCGATGCCGGAGAGGGAGAAGAGCTGCTCGTACTGCTTGACCAGCGAGTTGCGCGGCTCCGTCAGCACCCTCACGAGGGCTTCCTCGTCGAGGGACGACAGCGCGCAGGAGATGGGGATGCGGCCGACCAACTCCGGGATCATGCCGTATTTCTGGAGGTCCGCGGGTTCCACGAGGTCGAGCGTGTTGAGAGTGGCCTGGGGGGATCCTGCCGTCGCCGACTCCGGGGTGTAGAAGGGCACGTGCTTGCGGAAGAGGGCCTCGTCGCCCTGCAGTCTTGTGTCGGAAGGCAATGTCTCGGGGTTGGATGCTCGAACCGGTGCGCCAAATCCAATGCTACCCTTGGATATCCGATCAAGGATTACCTTATGCAGACCAATGAAAGCTCCCGTACAGATGAAAAGGATGTTGTCAGTACGGACGTTAAAAACTTCGCCCTTGGGCGAGGGAGGGTGGCCCATGTTCATCCCAGCACCTCCTGGTCCACCAGGGCCGCCTCCGGGAGAGTAAGTATAGCCCGAGGCGTTGCTGCTTGGCCCTCTCCCGCTGTTGCCTCCACGCTCCGGCTTAGCTTGTACTTGGAGCGTCGTCCCTTCAATAATTTTCAATAATGCTTGCTGCACGCCTTCTCCGCTAACATCCTTGCCATGGCTGACTTTTGCCGTTGCGATTTTATCTATCTCGTCCAAGACTATTATGCCCCGTTCGGCAGCGGCTACGTCGTAGTTTGCTGCGGCGAGCAACCGTTGCACACAGACTTCCGCGTCCTCGCCAATGTAACCGGCTTGGGTGAACGGGGTGCAGTCAGACATGCTGAAGGGCACCTCAAGCACGCGGGCAAGTGTCTTCGCCATGAGTGTCTTCCCTACACCTGATGGCCCAAGTAACAGTATGTTCGACTTCTCGATGGTCATGGGGCTGTTGTCAACGATCGGCTCGGCGCCAAAAGCGGGGGATGCGCGCGGGGGCGGCGTCGGGGGGTCGGGCGGGTACTGAGTTTCAGCGTCCCAGACATTGATCGTCCGCTGCTGCCCAGGGAACTCATCTAAAAGATCCTGCGTCAGTACGGCGCCAGAAGCGATACGCCTTCTGCGAAGAGTACCTTCAACAGGATGCCGATGTACCATCTCCCGCCGCGCTTGTTGGGCCTGATGTTCCTGCTCCTCGTCCTCTAGCCGCTCGAGCTCCTGTATGCGCTGGTAGTGGTTGTATACAGCGACGCTGAGAACTTTCTTGGCGCGTTCCTGGCCAACAACAAACTGATCCAGGTGGTGTTTGAGGGCCTTCGGGGTTACCCGAGGGGCGCCGACAATGCTGGCACCGCCCAGCGGGCCGCCGGTTGGCTGACCAGGCTCATAGATGCCCGTAAAGCCCTGGCTAGAGAAGTCCGAGCGGCTGTAATGGCTGGACGAGCACTGTACCGTGGAGGTTGTGAAGGCACGACTTATGGAATACAAGGCGAGATAGGACGAACGCGCCTGTGGCGAGATGGTGATGGTGAAACCGGCGGCGAGCGTCATCTTGGATATTGTGGCGGGCGGCGCTGGATCTGCAGGCAGCCGATTGTTCTGCTCAGAAAACTGGGGAGCGTCTCCGCGCGTGATGCGTTGTCTCTAGCTCATCGCAGAGCGCGGCTGGCAACTGACGCTTGAGTCAAGCTTGGCGGGGTGTCGCGGCGGAGATAAGCGGGGGCGGGAGGCGTCGAGCTCTGGGGCGGAGCGAGGCGCGAGGTGACGGACGCTGGAGCGGGCGGGAAACGGGCAACGGGCAGAGGGGAGGCTCTCGGGCTTGGAGTTCAGGAGAGCGCACGCAGAGGACAGCGGTGTTGAAGGCGGCGTCCGTCATCGGCGTGCGTCTGGAGCTCGGGGGCCGCAGCGGGCTCTCCGCGGGCTGGGGCGCGTCCAAGCTCCCATGAAGCGGGGGCCTAGCTGCATGCAGCCTTAGCTCGCGTCTCGCGTATGACGTTGAGGCGATGTTTGCGCCCGCGGCGGGCGCGTTGCGAAATGCTGCAGCTACGCCAGCTCCAGGAGGGGAAGACTGGGTGGAGAGTGGAGAGAGCCACGCTGGGCCCCGCACATACCCTTGTGTTTTAAGCTCTAGCCTTTTTGTCTGCCATTCGCCATGCGCTGTGACGCGACACGCCTGCGCTCGCTATCGCATCTAGGCGCTGTCTGTTTGCCCTGTCCCGCCGCCCACCTCTCAACGCCTTTTAAGACCGTCGCCCCCCAGCTTTTCCGTCTGCGCGTCTGAACCCATCGTCTGCCACCATGGACACCAATAACGCATCCGACAACTCCGTCTTGGGCGACTCTGCCGGCAATCTGCCCAGCGACGGCACTGGTAATGCTGCTATCGTCCCGCAATACTTGCGGTGTGCTGACCTCGCCAGGCATCATTTCGCTCGACCCATGGCTCGAGCCCTTCAAAGGCGCTCTCAAAACCCGCTACGGCAAAGCTCAACAATGGCTCCAGGCCATTGATCAGCACGAAGGCGGTCTGGAGAAGTTTTCAAGGGTATCTCGCCTAGTCCTTTCGCCCTGCCCCGCGTCCACATCTGAGCTGTTTGTTTTTAGGGTTACGAGAAATTCGGAATTCACGTGAATGACGACAACTCCATCACCTACAGGGAATGGGCCCCCAATGCGCTGCGCGCCTACTTCATTGGCGATTTCAGTACGTCTATCGCCCAGAACATGCCATCTCCCGGTGACTAATAAGCTGCCAGACGGCTGGAACCGTGATTCCCATGAGATGAAGAAGAACGAGTTTGGAGTCTTCGAGATCACTGTCCCGCCGGTTGATGGCCAGCCGGCCATTGCCCACGACTCAAAGATCAAGGTATGCTGGACGTGCCCTTCAGTCCTTTGCCAGAAGCTGACACTGCCTTTAGATTTCCTTCGTGGTCCCCAATGACCACGCAAGACAAGAGCGTATCCCCGCATGGATCACTCGAGTGACCCAAGACCTCTCAGTGTCTCCCGTCTACGACGCTCGATTCTGGAATCCCCCGAAGGACCAGAAATACGTCTTCAAGAACCAGAGGCCCAAGAAGCCAGAGAGCCTTCGCATCTACGAAGCGCATGTCGGAATCTCCTCGCCGGAGGCCAAGGTTGCGACATACAAGGAATTCACAACGAATGTTCTTCCGCGCATCAAGCACCTGGGCTACAATGCCATTCAGCTGATGGCGATCATGGAGCACGCATACTATGCTAGCTTTGGATACCAGATCAACAGCTTCTTTGCTGCAAGCAGTCGTTACGGGGCGCCTGATGACCTCAAGGAGCTGATTGACACCGCACATGGCATGGGAATCACAGTCCTGCTCGACATGGTGCACAGCCACGCCTCCAAGAACGTCCTGGATGGTTTGAACATGTTCGATGGAAGCGATCACCTCTACTTCCATGAGGGAGCAAAGGGCCGCCATGAGTTGTGGGACAGCAGGCTGTTCAACTATGGTAGCCACGAAGTCCTGAGGTTCCTGCTGAGTAACCTTCGCTTCTGGATGGAAGAGTACAGTTTCGACGGCTTCCGTTTCGACGGTGTCACAAGCATGCTCTATACCCACCACGGCATTGGAACGTAAGTACACAGCTACATGGCATTTGTGTTCTCGCTGACCGTTTTAGTGGCTTCTCTGGTGGTTACCATGAGTACTTTGGCGACGGTGTGGACGAAGAGGGTGTCGTGTACCTCATGCTCGCCAACGAGATGCTTCACCAGCTGTATCCTACTTCCATCACGATTGCAGAGGACGTGTCTGGTATGCCTGGTCTGTGCGTTGCCCTGTCGCTTGGCGGCATCGGCTTTGACTACAGGCTGGCAATGGCCATTCCGGATCTGTACATCAAGTGGCTCAAGGAGAAGCAGGACATCGATTGGGACATGAACGCCCTTACCTGGACCCTGACAAACCGTCGGCACGGAGAGAAGACTATCGCATACGCCGAGAGTCACGATCAAGCGTAAGTTGCCTGTGACCCACCCACAGTGGACCAGAGCTAATATATGCCCAGGCTTGTCGGTGACAAATCCATTCTGATGTGGCTGTGCGATGCTCAGCTGTACACCAACATGTCAGTCTTGACGGAGCTTACTCCAGTGATTGACCGTGGTCTGTCCTTGCACAAGATGATTCGTCTCGTCACCCACGGCCTCGGCGGCGAGGGGTACCTCAACTTTGAAGGCAATGAATTCGGCCATCCGGAATGGCTGGACTTCCCGCGCGAGGGCAATGGTAACAGTTTCCACTACGCCCGTCGGCAGTTCAACCTTGTGGATGACGAGCTTCTTCGCTACCGCTTCCTGAACGAGTTCGACAGCAAGATGCAATGGACCGAGGAGAAGTACGGCTGGCTGCACTCCCCCCAGGCCTACGTTAGCCTGAAGCACGATGGCGATAAGGTGATTGTGTTCGAGCGTGGTGGGTTGCTGTGGATTTTCAACTTCCACCCGAGCAGCAGCTTCACCGACTACCGTGTCGGCGTGGAGAAGGAGGGTACATACAGGATCGTGATCAACACTGACTCGAAGGACTTTGGAGGACATGGCAACGTCAGCGAGGACACGCGTTTCTTCACGACTCCATTTGCCTGGAACGACAGGAAAAACTTCCTGCAGGTGTACATTCCGTCGAAGACGGCAATCGTAAGTTTTATCCGTAGGCGCGGTCCGATGGCATCTTAGCTAACAATCGCAGGTCTTGGCGCTCGAGGACACTTTGTAAAGATTGGAATCGGACAGGTGGAGATGGTGCGATATGAATGGCCGGCTGTCGCGTTGGTCGTGAGGGGTAGGCAGGGGAGTATGTACCATAGCCAGAATGACATGCAGCTTCACGTGACCTGAGTGGCGGCAGGAATCCCAAGCGCAATGAAGTGGTGACAGTGAACGATTGAAGAGAGTGCCGCAGCGCGTAGTCGAGCAGAATGCGCGCAAGGGTTGCCAAGCGCAGCGTTGCAGCGCTCTGCGGGCCGGATCGCGGGCGCGTTAAGGCTACTTGGTTCGGGAGGTACCTGGGTTGTTGGGGTCCGGCGTTCGGAAGGCGTGGTCACTGGACCTGCCGGTCGTGGCCTGTGCCCGCCTCGGAGAATCTCGCTCGCAGTGAAGTTGCACCTCGACCGTCTCCCAGACGAGCTTCCTCTCTCCCCATCCACCTCTCCACTCCCCCATCTACCCTGCCCTCCGACATCTTGCAGAATGCTCAAGAGGTACGCCCGACGCCGATTTCCGATGCCATTGGCGCCGTGCCGACGCTGACATGATGGAATTGCAGCGGCATCAACCGGTCGCTGAGGGCCTCCGCCTTCCGCAGGCCTGCGCTTCGCTCCGCCTTCCAGCCCATCAAGAAGAACTTCGCTCCGGCGCTGTCTGCTCGCTTCGCCAGCACTGATGTCGCCCAGGGCGGCAAGATCCACCAGGTCATCGGTGCCGTCGTCGACGGTATGCGAAAAACTTTTCTGTCCGCCGTCGACCCGCGGCCGCGACAGCACCGACATCAATTCCATCATCGCTGACTCCGGAACGCAGTCAAGTTCGAGGGCGAGAAGCTCCCCGCCATTCTCAATGCCTTGACCACCCAGAACGGTGGCCAGAAGCTGGTCCTCGAGGTCGCGGTAAGCCGCCCAATCTGAGCCGAGCTCCGGAGCGCCGAAGAACACCAGCTAAACTGTCTGCAGCAACACTTGGGTGAGAACGTCGTCCGCTGCATTGCTATGGACGGTCAGTACTATCTGCCATCACGCGCCCCGCGCGTATTCGGACGTGCCGCTGATAATGGAAACAGGTACGGAGGGTCTCGTCCGTGGTGGTGAGGCTGTCGACACCGGCTCGCCCATTACCATCCCCGTCGGTCACGGCACCCTGGGCCGTATCATCAACGTTACTGGTGACCCCATTGACGAGCGCGGTCCCATCAAGGCCAACAAGTTCGCTCCCATCCACGCCGACCCCCCGGAGTTCGTCGACCAGTCCACCTCTGCTGAGATTCTCATCACTGGTATCAAGGTCGTCGACCTGCTCGCTCCCTACGCTCGTGGTGGAAAGATTGGTCTCTTCGGTGGTGCCGGTGTCGGCAAGACCGTCTTCATTCAGGAGCTGATTGTGAGGATGCCCGTGGCTCATATTCCGCGAGTCTTCGCTGACGACGCAATAGAACAACATCGCCAAGGCCCACGGTGGTTTCTCCGTCTTCACCGGTGTCGGTGAGCGTACTCGTGAGGGTAACGATCTCTACCACGAAATGCAGGAGACCGGTGTCATTCAGCTTGACGGCGAGTCCAAGGTCGCTCTGGTGTTCGGTCAGATGAACGAGCCCCCGGGTGCCCGTGCCCGTGTCGCCCTTACCGGTCTTACCATTGCTGAGTACTTCCGTGATGAGGAGGGCCAGGACGGTAAGAATTGCAATTGAACGCGGATGCCGGAGCGCAGCTAATTGGGAACAGTGCTTCTCTTCATTGACAACATTTTCCGTTTCACTCAGGCCGGTTCCGAGGTGTCTGCCCTTCTTGGTCGTATCCCGTCTGCCGTCGGTTACCAGCCCACCCTCGCCGTCGACATGGGTGTCATGCAGGAGCGTATCACCACCACCCAGAAGGGTTCCATTACTTCCGTCCAGGCCGTCTACGTCCCTGCTGACGATTTGACTGACCCTGCCCCCGCCACCACCTTCGCCCATTTGGACGCCACCACTGTCTTGTCCCGTGGTATCTCCGAGTTGGGTATCTACCCCGCCGTCGACCCTCTCGACTCCAAGTCCCGTATCCTTGACCCCCGTGTCATTGGTCAGGAGCACTACGACACCGCTTCCCGCGTCCAGCAGATTCTCCAGGAGTACAAGTCGCTCCAGGATATCATTGCCATTCTGGGTATGGACGAGCTGTCGGAAGCTGACAAGCTTACCGTCGAGCGTGCCCGTAAGATCCAGCGTTTCCTGTCGCAGCCTTTCACCGTCGCCCAGGTCTTCACTGGTATCGAGGGTAAGCTGGTCGACCTGAAGGACACCATCAGGTCCTTCAAGGCTATCCTCAGCGGTGAGGGTGATGACCTTCCCGAGGGTAAGTTGCAATGATTTCCACGATTTTTCTTCGCAAATTGCTAATTTGACGTCAAGGTGCCTTCTACATGGTTGGTGACCTCGAGTCTGCCCGCGCCAAGGGTGAGAAGATTCTTGCCGACCTCGAGAAGTCCTCGTAAGCGCAAGTAGATTAAGCTACGGGGGAAGGGGAGCAACCGACAATTTCTGCCACACATGGAGATAAGCGCCGGATGAAAGGATGGGGGGACTTCCTCAGCTCATGTTTAGAAAAAGACACGGGCCAGTTTTTCCCACGAAATGCATTTTTGAATTTTTTGTACAGAAAGGGGGATGAACGGAGGACATCTGGCGTCTTCTCCTGTGCCATCTTGGCGTGTAATCCTAAAGCTGAAGATCCTCGCATCATCTGAAATCATTCCCGGGTGTCTTGACTGGAGGATTGCGCAAGTTGTGGATGTGACGTGGCCGAGCCCTACTGCAGAGATGACGTATTAACTTCACACGGCGCGGTGAGCAAAACTCGATATCGAGGGTCATTATAACGATGATGTTAGCATATAGTATGGTGCAGCAAGCTTCCCCACCATACTCTCCCCCACGATATTCTCCAAAGATATCAGATGACCGGGATTCATATTCTTGAGACACGCTCGCACGTGATCTCCGCCATCCGTCCGTCCGCCCGCCCGAGAGCATCATCACACCTCACCTCACCTCACAATGTGAGGCTCGCCTGCATTTGACCTAATCTCCCTTTCTTTGCCCGTGTTTACAAGCGCCACAAGCTTCGAAGCTTTACTCAATTCCAATACTATTTTATTTTTTTCGGTTGCATCTTTCCTTGAACGACTCCGCCCACTCGCTCACTCACGCCGCCGTTGTCATCATCGTCGTCGTCGTCGTCGTCGTCGTCCCAGCCGCACCTCCTCCAGGCCCCGCCGCGCGGCCACCCCCAGCAGAAGTAGCAGAAGAAGAAGAAGCCTCCTTTATCAGATCCTTCATGGTGACGAACATGAAGTCCCTCAGCCCGCGCACGCCGCGCTCGGCCAGCCATTCGAGCACGCGCACGCGGTAGGCCTTCCAGCTGAGCTCGAGGCCCCCGACCGCTGCTGCGCCACCGTTGCCGTTGCCGTTGCCATTGCCATTGGCGTTGTTGTTGTTGGTGGTACGAGCAAGGCGGTGGAGGGTGCGCTGGGTGACGGGGCCGGGGGGGTGTCTTGGGGGTGGTGCGCTGTCGGCGTTGTCGGCGTCGTCGTGACGGGCGAGGTGCGCGGCTTCCAGGTCGCGGAAGGCGGCGAGGGCGAGGGGCGCGGTGAGGGCGTTGTGGGGGAGGCCGAAGAGGGAGGCGAGGGCGTAGTCGGGGCCGGTGCCCGGGGCTGGGGTTGCTGCGGAATGCCCGTTGTGGTTGGTTGCTGAGGGGATCAGCACGGGTGGGAGGGTGGAGACGTAGGCGTGGAGGGCGGCGGCGACCGGGGGCGCGCACAGGCAGCCCATGGCGTTGGGGTCGGTGGATGTGAGGGCGCGCGACCGCCAGAGCAGGTTGGCCACGTCCATGAGGTAGCCGTTGAAGGCGTTGGTGACGGCGCGCGGCAGGTTCGCCGAGGCCGCGGCGGCGTGGTCCTGGAGGTCGGCTTCGAAGGCGCGTTTGTAGGTCGCGAGGAGAGTGCAGAGGTGGGAGATGGTGGCGAGCGAGGGGTGGAAAAGTAAGTTGTAGAGGGTTGGCGCGGATGGGATGGTGAGTGGGGTGAGGGGGGAGGAAAGGGTGGAAAGGGTTGTGTAGTAGGTAAGGATGGCGGTTGCTGTCGACAGAGGGGTATATTGCTGTGAGCTCATGAGGGACAGGATGGCGTTGGAGATGTGAGTGGTCAAAGCAGCGAAGTCGGAAGACGTGACGAGATCCTCAGCGGCGTTCCCAGGGTCTGGTCTACTGGTATTGGCAGCATGGTTCCAATTCTGAACAAGGGCTGTGTAGAAAGCGAGAAGGCGGTCGTAGGCGTCAGCTGTGCCACTTGCGACTACTGCTGCTTCGGTAGGACTCAGGTAGGAGGCTTTGAATTCTGAAAGGGAATGTTAATCCATGTTCTAGGAGCAAAGCTTTGTGCATCACGGTACCATGGAAGTCTTGCATGGGAACATAAGCCAGCAGGCCAAGGATGGACTCCGAATATGTCCAGCCGTCCCAAAATGGGAGATACGACTTGAGGAAGTCTTGACCAGTGGGAAGAAGAACCTAACATTATCAGCATTTTGACACTGCATTCAATCGCACGGCAGCTACAAACCTTCGTAGCTGTTGTGTAGTTCAACATGCCATCAAGCAACTCGTCAAAATGATCAGGATTCTTCGTGCCACTGGCAATAGCCTCTAAAGCATCTCGGAGATAGCTCTCCAACCAGAGCTCTAGCCTACGTGCAGCCATATCAGAGGGCTTAAGTATGAGGTACTTCTGCAAAAGAGGGTCTTTAAACGATGCCAACAGTTGGTTTGGCAGCTCGATCCGCTCAAGGTACTTGACAAGCCCGTCGGCGCTGTTGACTTCCTCGAGCGTGACAGACTTTTCGTTTGCATAGGAGGTGTGTACTTCAGGCAGGATGGAAGCCTTCGCTCGTTTCGCTCCACGTCGGACAACTCTGAAGCCATCTTGCTGAGCATGAGACTGCTCATTCCTGTCGGCGTTGGCATCCTGGATGGTCTGAAGTCTTCGTCGCCACTCATCGTGGGCTGCGCTCGCGAACGAAGTGCGACCTGAGGTAGCGTTGCCGACGATAATTTCCGGGTAATAGTCCTTGTAGACCCGAAGTAAGCCGACCAGAGCAGGATCCTGGCCACTGGTGCGGACCATCTCCAGCCTACACGACCGGGTCAGAAAGGGGGAGCAGATGGCACAAAGTGTGGCTGTGCGGCTTACAGTTGTTGAATGCGGAACGGGCGAACATGGTTGCGACGCGTGACAAGAGACAGCAGATGGCAAAGTGGAGTTCTGCACGACAGTGAGAAGCTGGGACCCTACAGAATCGATGGAGGGCCTGACCGGAGACTCATCGTATCCAGCAAGTTGAACAAAACGCCATAGAGCTTGGACAGCACGGTTGCATCTTCGAGCGCATCGATGACAGCAATGACCCACTTCAGCAAAGCGGCCTGTGTGGCGGCCGAGGGTTTGGCCTGGCCGTGCCCGAGGGTGCCAACAATAGTAATTATGATGTCGGACGACACTCTTCCGGCAGGGTACAGGTTCTTGATAAGATTAGTCAAGCTTGTCTGGTCAAGGGTGTTGCGGCGCGTGACGAGGGCGACAATGCTCTCGAGATGGTCGCGGCCAAGGCCATGCTGGTATGCATGACTGCACACGGCGTCGACGACAGCGTTGACCTTTTCGTTGCGCTGCTTGGCGGGGATGGTGGAAGCTGGAGGCAGGAGGCAGGCATCAGCGGCAGTGTTTTCTAGAAGCACACGTGGGGAGCTGACCAGTGCGCAGGGCTTCGATGGTGGCGCGCATGGTAGCGTTGCGATCTGAGGTCACGGTCAGCACAGGCGTTCGCGCAGCGGCAGGGGGGGGCGGGATGGAGGGCACCATGCGGTAAGGCGGGCATTGCCGCTCGGAGCGGAGCGCGTGCGGCGCAGTCGAGTTCGCGGAAGAGCTCTGGGATGCTCTGGCGCGCGTTGGGTGGGAGGGCTGGACGACGCGTAGCTTGGGCAGTGCCGTTTCGGGCGTAGCGCGGGTGCCCCAGGGCGAGCGCAACGGGTTAGTCATCGCGGCTGGCGACTGGCCGTGTGCGAACTACGAGTACCCACGACGTGTGTTGCGACGGACAGAACTGCCTGTTTGCCGCCTGGCCGCAGTCGCAGCGCGCAGCAGTCACTGTGCATATCGCTCTCCGCTTGCAGAAGCGATGACGACGGCGGTCGGTCACACGTTACACTCGCTCGAGCAGCCGTCGGCCAGCGCCGCGATTCGCCCAGTGTAAGCCAGCCAATACCTAGATATTGGTTGGACGCGAGGCAACACAGGCATTCGTGGTCGTGGTCCACGAACTAAGCGCCTCTGCCTCCGCTGCCGACTCCGCCGCCGCTGCCGCTGCCGCGCTGGCCAGGCCTCCTGCCTCCTGCCTCCTCTCCACTCCGTCGAGCTGACGGGCCGCTCGCCCACGGCTCGCCCTCACGGCCCAGCCCAGCCCGCCAATGCGCGTCGCCGGGGGCGCTCCGACTCGCGGCCCACGCTTAGGCCCGCCAGCATCTGCACTGCATTCCCTTTTCAACTGGGCCTTTGTGTAACCGTTGCCGGCTGTCCTCGGCGTATCTGCCGTGCCAGTGCAGCATCACGCCCACTGTGCAGCTGCCAGCGGCCGGGGCAAGACAGCCTAAGTGCCGCCGCATGCTGCTGGACGCTGCTCCCGTCGCCGCCAGTGGCCGCCCCCGCCCAAATCTTCTTTTTCTCTGGTGTTGATCCGGCATGCTCGTACTACAGCGTCCACTTGCTCCAACCCTCGGCGATGCGTAGCCCCGTGTTACCGTCCGCCATTCCTATGATTCGATAATTCCTATGCCAGCTTTAAAGCCGCCAGCTCGGCCCACGCTGGACCACGGTGCGCCGCGGCCTCCAGACTCCTAGCAAGACCCGCCGCCGGTGAACGACCCCAGCTGGAGAACCGTATAAATGTCCTGACTGCTCTACTCCTGCCTTCTTCCGTTCGGGTGGTTTTTTTGCTCACTGCATTGCTCATTGCTCATTGCTCATTGCTATTGCCTGCTTTCGTTTTCGAGCGGGTCCCTGTCCGTCATCTGTCGGTCGTCTGTTTGGTGCCATCGCACTCCCAATCGCATATTGCTCACGCCTGTCGCAACCTCGACACGCCAATCAGCGACTTCTCCGAAACTCCCTTCATCAGCAATTCGCCCGAAATGGGCGAGGCCAAGTTCCGCGCCCGCCGCAGCGCGACCCCAGGCACCACCGCCATCTGTTCCCTGTTAAATCGCACCTCGCTCCACGACACCACCTCCCAAACATCCGCCTCGCACACCGCCGATTCCAGCGGCCGCAGTATGGTCACTCCTCCGAAGTTCCTGCGTCGTGATGCCCGAACTCTCCCCGCAATCCGTTCTCTACCAAGGTCCGGAAACCTCGTCTTGTTCACCCCGGTCGTGCCGCCGGAGCCAGAGCCGGAGCCGGCGCTCTCGTTTGGAGACGAAGGCGGCGCAGTTCAGTCCCCGCCGCATAGCAAGAAGGCTGGCCGTGCGAGCGCCGATGCCCCAATGGACCCGTTCGAGCCGCTTGGCCGCGCCCTGGCCCGGCACCATTCCCGCGTGCGCCATGTGCCCTACGTGCCCAGCGTCGGCATGACAGGCACTCACCGGACTTTTCTCCAGCACGCGTCCGCAATTGTCCTGGTCGTTGTCTGCAAGGATGAAGAAGACCGCAGACGGCCACCCTCTTCTGTACCCATTGGCCCCGAGGCTCAGCAGCAGCAGCACCGCCAATTGCCCGACCGCTCATCCTACATCCTCCCTCCTCCGCGTCAATCGTCAACCACGCCCACCCAGGCCTCGTTCAAGCATGAACCGCCTTCATGGTGGCCCCACCGCTTACAGCATCTTCGGCCTTCCGATCCCTCCTTCCGGTTCGCCTCTCAAGTCTTCGTCGCGGCAGCAGATCTACAAGAGCAGACTGAACCCGATTCCGGAGACTCCCTGACTCCTCCGTCTATCCCGACAGTGCTGCTCATCGTGGGCGAGGATGAGGCGGAGAATGAGAGGCGACTCGGGCAGCTGGACATGCTGATGGACGAACTGGGAGTTGAGTATGATGTGCGATTCCAGCTCGGAGCGCAGACTGTTCTGGTTTCCAGGAGTTATTCAACCGGCGCGCTGAGAAGGGTTGCAGGGTTGATATTTGGGAGCGAGACGTGAGTCTGCAACCTTTGGAATGACGTCTTTCGCATATGGAATGTCAGATGTCTGCGGAGCTTCTATGTCGGATATTTGAAATTGCCCACTTTTCTAGTCTTCAAACTTCCCTTTTCCCTTTCCTTTTTATTCTCGTCGTTCATGTCTCGCACGTGGCGGTTACCTCTCCACTCCTGTTGCATGGCTTTTTTTTCTAATGGGCGGACAAGTTTCTCGTTATGAACGTAGCCTTGCTTTTCATGTGCGTCATCATCCCCTACCTGTCGGCGGCTAAAACCTCGGTTCCGTACTCCTTTGGCTGGGCTTCTTTTGGACTGCAAATGTATAGATGAGTTGCAGCACCTTTTCACATTGCGCCTGCTGACGTTAGCGGATGGAAACCAGATACGCAGAGACGAGTATGTAGAAACACGGGCGGACAGCTGTCATTCGTAGCTAGGTCTGTCTCGACGCATTACGATACCAACGAGACTGCTTTTTTCATCCTTGTTCAAGAGTTGAGTTTTGCATGCTCGAGACATCGGGAATGTCACGGTGGTAACAAGGTTGTGAGCTCATCCCTGCCGGAAGGGGCCCCCTTACTTGAGGTAACCTGTGAAGATACATAGATGCTGCGGCTGACAGGTGCTATTTATGGGCTTGTAGTACAAGCGCCGTCCCCTTGGTTGCCTTGACGTCGGCGATAGTGGTCGAGCTCCAGCACTCTGGCGGTATATCCTTCGCCACGCCTGTGCGACGACAGACTGCCGGGGCGGCGAGGCTGTCTTTCCACAGTCTCATCGTGAAGCGGGAACACGGGCGGCCTCCAGGAGGTTATAAAATCTCGCTTTGGCTAGCATGATACTTCTTTGCGAGTCAAGGCCGCTCGGACTTCCCTTAGAATTTCCGTTGCTACTTTTTTTCTGTCTTTGCCGACTTTGACGCTGTCCGGCGAACCTTTGCTGGCGTTGGTGGAGGTAGGAGAAGGGGCGGCTGGCGCGCCGTCTTCCGGGGCGTAGGCGGCGGAAGCTTCGCCTTGGGCGGCGGAGTCTTTGGCCCGCTGTTGCTGGGCCCTGCTTGCACTGGCTCCGGGTTTCTCTCGCCGTCCTCGGAATCCTCATCCTCGTCCTCGTCGTCTACGTGCTCAGTGCCGTGGACAACCGGAAAACTCCTCGTACTTTGATGGTGGTGGTTTGAACCCATGGGCAGTTGAATCCAACATCTGGATGCGGTCATCTACATTTAAAAACTCACATCTATGTCCGGATGTTGGATTCAACTACCCACGCCATTGGCAATTAATCATAAGCCCGGGAAATATCCTTGTATTCCGGAATTCAGAAAAGAACACAATAACAACTACACATCAGCTCTTCCTTTACTCGATGTTATGGCCGCTGCTCCTACTCTAGTAAACCATACTTATGGAGGGAGTTGGAGCTAATATCCGGATGCGTTTATGTGGTTTTAAAACTCACATCTACGTCCAGTCATTAGATTCAGCTACCCATGGAAGAGTGCCGCGTTCTGGGTGGAGCTCAGACTGAGACAGCCGCTTGAATCTTATTCTGCCGAAGATATTATATCCGACTTACGTACCGCCTGACTGGACCTTGCCACCTTCATGCTCAGATGGGCCGCTATTCTTTTATTCCGACTTTGCTTCGACCTCGGCGGATGATTCTCTAACGCCGCAGGAATTGTTCCGTCCCATGGCCCCTACCTGCTACCCGCCAGGCTACGCATCATGGCCAGGAGACAGCTCCTTAAGGTTCATTGGCGATCTATGTCCCACTGGTCTGGTCATGGCGGCGATTTCTGGTAATGATGAATCGGAGGAAGGGCGCGTATAGCAGGGTTTGACAAGTTTGCTCAACAGCCCCAGGAAATGGTCCCACGATTCACCTCCTTTGAAACATATCATAGCAATTGATCTTGCACGACATGCAAAGCCACGTAATTTTCAATGTTTAACCATCATCTGTCCAAGTACCTGACAAACTCCTTCTTTTCCGAACCTCATCTTCCCGCGCGGAAGCACAGCTTTAAATCCGGCCCCGCAACGCGAATGACATCACGCACCCCCACTCCCATTGGCCATTATCGTCAGAGATCATCTCATACCGCATAGCTTCACAGCACAAGTACCAAACAATCACACCTTCCCCAATTGCAAAACGTCGAAAGGGGGAAAAGACACAAAGCCACAAATGACCGACCAACCCACGACCGGCGGCTGCCTCTGCGGGGCGATCCGCTACAGCCTGCCCGCCTCCGCCTCACCCATCTACAGCGTCATCTGCCACTGCGTAAACTGCAAGAAAGCCACGGGGACGCACATGGTCAACACGAGCATCTTCACGAAATCCGTACGCCGACATTGTTCTTTTCCCCCTTTCCTCCTCTCAATAATGGTCGAACAAAAGCGTACTAACCAGAATACCACCTCCCCCGCAAACAGCAATTCACCCTCACCGGCGGCACGCCTAGGGCCTACCGCGACGCGGCCACCGACTCGGGCACGCCCGTGTTCCGCCACTTCTGCGGCGACTGCGGCAGCCCCGTGTACATCACGACGCCGCTGCTGGACGAGATCCGCGCCGTGTGCAGCGGGACGCTGGACGACGCCACGGTGCGGTGGAGGCCGAACAA
Source organism: Diplodia mutila (assembly GCA_022560015.1). Classification (NCBI taxonomy): domain Eukaryota; kingdom Fungi; phylum Ascomycota; class Dothideomycetes; order Botryosphaeriales; family Botryosphaeriaceae; genus Diplodia; species Diplodia mutila. The sequence goes on from JAFISB010000016.1 coordinate 155,253, forward strand.
GGGTGAGCGGCGTTCTTCCCTTTTAACTTTCCTACTCCTTCTCCTCCTCCTTTCTCTTCTTCTGCTGCCTCTTCCCTCTCATTTTTGTGGTGTAGGTGTGTGTGTGGATGTGTTTGCTGACGATGTGCGTGTTTTTGTTTGGTAGAGCAATATATCGAGACGAAGTCGCATTGGCTGCCTGATCTGGAGGTGGTCAAGAAGGAAGGGGTGGTGGATAGGCATCCGAGAGGCCCATTGGAGCAGCAGTGGAATCAGACCTTGTAGCCTTTTCTAGACGAGCACGTGCGGCGCTTGGGTCTGTATAGGGTGTGCGGTTGGCCGGGGAGTTGATGGGAGATGCGGGGTGTTGAAATTTCCACGCCGATAAATATGAACCTTCTACTGCATCAAATAGCCCGTGTTCAGTCCTCCAAACATACTCTTTCTTATGAACGGTACAGGCACGTTTTCTATCCATCAATTCTCGTCATTTCTTCATCATTACTCCCAACATGTTCCTCATGTCTTTTGTAGGCCCATCAATCTGCACTATCCCCAACCCTCGAGAGAGGTCTAGCCGCGCTTCTTGGAACCGCTCCCACCGCCCTGTGACGACTGCTGCGGCTGGTCGTCTTTCTTGCCGGCCAAGAAGGACGCCAGGTCGAAATTCTGCAGCTGACTCGCCGGATTCTGCCCGAGCGGGCTGTTCTTCTGCATCTCCTCGAACTCGGCCTTGGTCTCCTCGTCCACTGTAGCACACACGGACCACAACATTAGCAAAGCCCAAATAGAAAACCCCCGCCGAAGAAGTAAAACGGAAGGGGGAAAAGGGAATCCAAGGGAGGGAAGAAAAAAGGAGAAAAAAAAAAACTCACTGTTGTCCATGAGATACGGCATCCCCACGATCAGCGCCAAGCTGAACACGCCCATCAGGATCATCGGGTTCTTCAAGAACGCCAACGGGCTGAACCCGGACCTCTCCTGATAGTACTCCTTCCGCGCCAGCACCCTCACCTCCGCCATCATCTGCGCCCCTTCCTTGTTCGTCGACTCCCCCCTCTTCTCCCCCCGATTCGCCCACTCGTTCCCCCGAAACGTCTGCCACGCCCTCACCTTCTCCGCCTTCTTCTTGCCGCCCTCGCTGTCGTTGTAATCCACCGCCTCGTCCACGTCCACCCGCAGGTTCTCGAACACGTGGTCGCGCCCGTGCACGCTCAGCAGGTAGCTGCCGGGGGCGACGTCGACGAAGACGAAGGTGCCGTCGCGGCGCAGCGGCGCCGACAGCGGCGGGCCCCGCGCGTGCAGCGTCGCGTGGGTCGAGCCCGGCAGCGAGGACGCGCCGGCCGGGAGGAGCGCGGCGTGCGGCGGCACGGTGAAGGTGAGGTTGGCGGCGAGGGCGCCGAGCTGGCTGGTCGCGGCGGCCAGGATGGCGGCGGCGCCGGCTGTTGGGGTCGAGAGGCGCATCTTTTGGTTTTCGGGTTTGGGTTTTTGCGGGTCGCGAGGGGAAACCCGGCCTTCGGTTCTTGATGTTGTGTGATACGACCGATTGAGGCCGTGAGAGGGTTGTGTTGGGGGTTGCGGTCGCTTTGGGCGGGCAGGCTGCGAGCGGTCGTTGGTGGGAGCTTGAGAGCAGCTGCGTGGAAGGCGGTGCGTGGATGTGGTCGTAGCGTGTATGGCGCGCCGTAGTGGCTGGTGGGCCTGTGGCGCGCACCACACACATCTTGACTAACGTCAATACAACAGGTGCAATTGACCTTCAGTATTTCCTCTCTAGCCAGGCCCACTGATTAGGCCTCTATTCAATCGCAGAACGTCCGGTGACATCGCTACCCACTTAGTCGAAGTTTAGTGTATATACGTATCAATTGGAAGGCCAGAACATCCCTCCCACACGATATTATATTAACAATATATCCATCTGTTTATATCACTTCGTTGAATAACGGTCAGACTGTGCTAGCTTAGCTTTTACAGCCATTGAACCGCGTCCAACCTTTTACTTCCTCTTCCTGCTCTTTCCGCCCTTCTCCGCACCCGTCGTCTTGGCCTCTGCCTTGACCTCCTTAACATCCTCAACGGCCTCCTTATCGTCACCAGGCGGGCTTGTTAGCGGCTGGTTGGTGACCTTCTCCTGCTCGTCTTCGTCCTCACCGCCCTGACCGAACTCGTTAACACGGCTGTAATCGACCCTGTACTTCCAGCCCTGGTAGAGGTAGATGAAGAAAATGATGTCGTCACGGAGAGTTGCCAGGCGGTGCAGCGTAGGCATCTTGATGGTAAAGGCGAACAGGTCGTCAATGAAGGTGTTCAGGAACTTGTACATCATGGCCTTGCGCGGCATGTGCGCCACGGACTTGAGGCGGTAGTTGATGTACAGCGACGGGACCATCATCAGGAAGCCGTACGCATAGACGCTGCCAACGAGGGTGGCAATGACGAAGCTGTACCACGACTTGTGCGTCTCGTAGACGAGAGAGTAGCCGGCGTAGGCGAGCAGAAGAGGAACGGCCACCATGTACAGGTACTTGAACGCAATGCGGTCGTACTCTTGCGTCTCCTTCTCCTTGTCCGACAGCTCGTGCTTGTCCTTGAACTCGATCTTGTACGGCAGGAAAGATCCCGGGGCGGCAGGCTCAACCTTAATGTCAACAGTCTTGGTGATCTTCCAGGCTTCGATGAGAATGCCCATGCCTTGGCCAAAGAGAATCATCCACGATGTGTTCTCGTTGTTGTCCATTAGGTACAGGAAAATAATCAACTGCATGAAGACATTGGCCAGGATCGTGCGCACCGAAGTTCCGACATTGTCCTTCTTCTGGCGCCAGTGAGAGACATCATTCTTGAAGGCAAGCATCTCGAAGATCATGTGAAGAATAGTGACAACGCCAGTGGTGGCGAGCAGATAGGCGTTGCTGTCGATCAGGATGCGCTTGAAGTCTTCAAACTCCTCGCCAGAGCCACCAGCGGTCATCTGTCCGGGATTGGCAGCTGCATTTGCCTGGTTAGCTTTGACATTGGCGTCCACACTGGCGAGAATGGTATAGATCCAGTTCTTCTGCTGGTTGAGAGAAATGTGCAGAGGGATCTCAGTGGTGGTGGAGTTCAGCTCAAGCATGTGATCCCTGAGCTGCCAGAAGGTGTTCACGAACAGAATGGGGTAGTACCACCCGTTCTGACCCGAAGCATCCCTAGCCCCCGTGGCCTCAAGCTGAATGTAGCTGCGCAGCGCCGGGTGAAGCTGAGGATACCTCTGCACGCCAGAGTCCGGGATGAAGGACATGGTGAAGTTAGGGTGGTAGTAGTTCACGAGCCGGGCAGGCTGCTCAACCTCGGGCTCCGGCTCGGTATCTTCATCACCGCCACCAGCCAGCAGGTTCTTCGCCTTCTTGACCTTCTTTTTCGGAAGACGTTGAGTTAAGGGGTATGCGAAATGATAGGCTTTCGAGGGGTCATAGCTCGGAGCGGCGGGATCCAGCTCCTTGCCAGTCTGAGCAACGAAGAAATGCGCCCAGATAGGGCTGCCAGCCTGGGCCTCCTTCGGCACCTTGATCGTCGTGTCGATCTCACGCTTATCCGCGAAGTCACCGTAGGCGAACTGCCTCTCATCCACGACAAGCGAGTCGGCGGGCATCGACTTCAGCGACGGCATGACCATTGACGGAGAGACATAGATGTTCAGGTCGAGCTCGGTGCCGGGAGGCCAGATGGGCGCAATGGATTGCGGGATGGCACTGTACTGGACGTCCGGGGCGAGGCCTGGGGGGCGGTCGGCGAAGTCGGGAACGGGAATATTGGCGCTGGGAGCATTGGTGCCGGGGACATTGGCTGCGGGCTGCTGCGATTGCGCGCCGCCGAAGAACTGCTTGCTGGCAAACTGGATGAGCAGAAAGATACCAATGCCCTGGGCCGCGGTGCGGAAAAACTGAAGGTGGACATGTTAATTAGCTTTCAGCCTTGGTGCGGAGGACCAGGGAACGTACGCTCTGCGGTTCTTCCCTACGTTCTTCGGGCATTTTGGACGAAGTGGGCCTGGCCTCGTCTCGTAATAAGTGCCTAGGAGAAGTGAAGCGCTGTAGGGTGGGGAGGAAGACAGACGGGGCAAAGAAGTCGACACGACACGATACGACGCGTAGATGCGGCGCCGAAGGCGGTCAGGGAGTCGGGGGTCTAGGCTTCGCGGGGGCAGCGGACCTCCGATTGGCCAGGCACCAGCGACCACGGCTATGATGCAAATCGCCCATGTTTCCCGCATCCGCCTCCGACGGAATAAGAGCACAGCAGCACGCTAGGAGGCTGTGAGCTGGCATCAAATGACTTGTTGATGACCGAATGAGTCGAGTGGAGTCCCTCTGCTGCTATATAACTGCCCCAGGCCCCTTGGCCCCTTGCGCCCCTTCCGTCTGCTTCTCCTTCGCCGCATCTTACTCTTCACCACTACTTTCATTAGTGACTCACTCACCGTTGGTGACCCACTCTCTCACCCAGCCTCGTGCAGTCTCTTACTCCTACCACAGACTATATTTTAAGCCCCAGAATTCTCCAATCTCTCCAATCTACACAGCCTTGTTCCCCCCATCAATCACCCAATCCTATCCTCCAACTACCACATCATTCCGCCACCCGCCACCATGTCAGCCGCTGAGCAACCCGAACAACCGGTCCCTTCGACCCAGCTCAACGGTAGCGCGGCCGCCGACCCCCGCCCCGTCATCTGCGTCTTCTGCGGCGCCAGCAGCGGCACCTCGCCGAAGCACCTCGAGGCCGCGCGCTCCCTGGCGCACGCCCTGCACGCCAACAACATGCGGCTGGTCTACGGCGGCGGCACTGTTGGCCTGATGGGTGAGGTGGCGCGCACGCTCGTCTCTCTGGCCGGGCCGGATTCCGTGCACGGCATCATCCCGGCGGCGCTGGTCAAGCTGGAGCAAAACTACGACAAGGCGATGGAGTCGGCGGCGGAGAACGGCAACGACGACGCGTCCCACAACGGGCCGGGCCCGCGCAACGTCATCGACCAGCAGGTGTACGGGCGGACGACGGTGGTCAAGGACATGCACACGCGCAAGAGCATGATGGCGCAGGAGGTCATCGCGGGCGGGCCGGGCGGCGGCTTCGTCGCGCTGAGCGGCGGCTACGGCACCATGGAGGAGCTGATGGAGGTGACGACGTGGAACCAGCTCGGCATCCACAACCGCGGCGTCGTCGTCTTCAACGTCGACGGCTACTACGACGGTCTGATCAGCTGGGTCCGCAACGCCGTCTCCAGCGGCTTCGTCTCGCCAACCTGCGCCGGCATCTTGGTCGAGGCCCTGTCCGCCGACGAGGTCATTCAGTGCTTGGCCGAGTACAGGAACGCCGAGGGCCGGTTCAAGCTGAACTGGAGCGAGAACTGAGAATGAGTCCGCACGCGCTTTCGTTTGATTCTGGCGTTTCGGAGGTCATTGAGCGTCCCGGTACATGATCTGGCGTTCGCGTTCTTGCATCTAGAAGCGGGCATTGGAGACGAATCAGTATACCATCGATGGGAGTTCCGGTGCAAGTAGAGATGACGATATGAAAAGGACAGCAGTCATCTCAATATATGAACACATGTAAATAATGAGGAAGGAAACGAATTTATACCACCAAAAAAAAGGTCATCAAAAGAGACTCCATAGCAATTCTTGTGATTAGACACAGCCTACCTAAGGCCCGGTCCACCGCTCTCCAAAAACCAGAGAGATGCAAAAGGACGTCTCAAATTCACACAGCATCTACCACGTGAGTGCAGACGGGCAAAGTAGGCCAGGCAGCAGTACTTCGAAGCAAACTTTAAATGCAAGCTTTGAATTACCCAGACAGATCCACAACTCTGCCATTTGCAATTCTTCTCACTCTCTTACTGCAAACGATCCTTGCAAACGGTCTTTCTCCAATGCAGTGTCGGTTTCGTCAAAGCTGACCTCTTCTCCGGCCCAGATACCCAAAATTGGCTTTCTAGATGACAAGATGTGGAGAGAATGGAGAGTTCCGACTGGGAGCCACGGTCCTTCCAAACTTTCAGCTGAAGTGATTTCTGATTTCTGGAAAAGGATAAGCTTACCTCAGACCTTCCTCAGAAAGTAAAAGCTTGCAAGGAAACGGCTTAGTCTACGCTGTGGCGGTACGCAGTCGCCACATTCCGCCACATCACTCGCCCCTATAACATTTATTGTGGCAAAGGTAGATGGAAGTTCACGTGAGTTCAACAATGCCATGCCTAGTCAACCCATTATTTTCCACGACGAAGGAGGAAAGTAAAAGGAGCGGTTGCCAGACACGGAATGGTACCACAATCACTGGGACAGAGTGAGCAAATGAAAAGCGCTCGAGTTGAATGAATTTGGATCACCGAAATCCTCAATGGTGGTAATGGATTTTGTTCCTAGGGCATGGAAGGACAGCAGCAAGGTAAACCATGTCATTTTCAAGGGACGCCTGAACAGGAGGGGCAGCAATCTGCCCGCCCAATGAGACAGGGGAAGATTATCTTGATAGCCGTTTGGCGGATGGCTTCACAGCAATGAATAGAACCGCTGCACCAGAATTTACTGCAACCCTTGGTATGGCGCAAGCATTGCTCGTGCCATTCGTTCCACAATATGGCTAGTTCTTACCAGGAGCTCACTATGGTGTCTTCATGATGGTACACTAAACGTTCAAATGCTCAAGAAAGCAGCAGACGCATGCTCGAAAATGAAGTTCGACGACTCCGAGTTAGCGCGGATTCAGGGGGTGAGCTCGGCCATGCCAATCCTCAGATCTGGAAACAGAATGCACATCAAACAGATCTGCCAGACAGCTAGTTGTTCAGGGTCCGCAAGCTCGAAAATACGATGCTGCGGCCTGAGAGCTCTGGCTACGGGACTGGACGAGCTCGCAGCGGATTGATGAGCCCCATAATTCTTCGCCTCCCGGGTGCAGGACTTCCCCTCACACTCATCACCAGATTTGCATGTGGGCTCGTTCCTACTGATGACGCAGCGCGGCCCAGCCTTGCATGGATAAGGCAATTCCGATTGCATTCCAATGGGTCCAACACGTCGGTATGTAGCGTGAAAGGTGCCACGGCAGTGAGTTGCTGGCACGCTGGTCATACATCCGATTGCGGAGAAAGCGCCGCAGGCAAAGGCCAAGCACCCCAGCATTTCGGGGAGGGAAAGAGGGGACCCACAGTCGGAGGCGGCTCAACGGCAGAGCGATAAGCCCTACGCAGTGTGGCGTGGCGTGTGGGTTCTGTGCGGCGGCCACGGTGGTTGTGGTGGTCAGTTCACGATGCCAGCGCTTTCTCGTTGCCCCTCCTTCCTTCTCACTTCCCCCTCCCTCACCACGGCCCGAGCGTCGGTGCCAGCGGCGCGACTTTTCCACGGCATCTTCGGCCAGCTGGCACGGCGAAAAAGCGGCCGGTGAATGAATGGGGGGGAAAAAAGCAGGAAAAAACGCGATGGGATTCGAGCCGCCACTCGCCAGGACATCGGTCCGGCGGCGGGGGGCGAGGATCCTTGCGTCCACATGGCCGGGCAGGCCGCTAAAAGTGTTAGTCAAAAAAGTTGTTCCATCGATCAAGCGAGAAGGCGATGTGCGTGCTTTGGAGGACGGGCGGTGTCTGGGCGGAGATGGATGAGATAAGATTGCGCACATCTATCGCGCATCGTTTCCCCGTGGGCGCGTGGGCGACGTCTCGCAGCCGCGTGGTGGCGTCAGACAGGCAAGGCGATTGTCGAGCACTGACTCGCATTTAGCCATTGAGAGCACAATGGTGTGAAAGTAAGGAGACTCTGATGTGAAGCGCGAATTGTTGAGGCAGTTCCCCGGGCGCTCAACAAAGTACCTGAGGGCAGCGACGATCGTGGGCGCCCCTGCAGGCCCTGCAGAAGCGAGGGCGCGGAGTGGCCACGATAAGCTAGCTCGGACCCGAAAGCAGGGCGTCCTCATCGCGGCTCCGACTGCGCGACGACGGCACCAGAGCCACAGAGCGGGAGCTCGATGTGAATGTGTCGCGCTGCTCAAGCTCCGACATCATCGTGCACCGCCCTGGCTCGCCATTTGCTGCGGCTAGCGGCAGCAGCAGCGGCAGCAGCAGCAGCACTTTCACATGTGCAGCTCGGCGCGGACGCTGAGGGCTGACCGGCAGAGATACAGCGAGCAGTGCATGTGCGACGAAATGGCATAGCCTACCCCACGGCTGCGCTTTGGCGGTCAGCTCCAGCCACTCCGAGCGTGCGCAATTCAGCTTTTGGGGGGGCGGACGTGGAGCGGGCTGGCGCAGCGGGATCGCCGAGCAGGTGCAGGCGGCGGAGCAGACGCAGCGTTTTCGTGCGGGCAGAGCCGTCGACGGTGTGAGCTCCTGGCGGGCTGAGCTCAGCGGCGCCGGCTCGGACTGGCGGGCGGGTGCTTGCGGCGGCTTGCTGCGCGCCTGAGAGCGGCGGCCAAGGGCTAGAGCTGGGGTGGTTGGTGGTTGGCGGCGAGAATGCCCGAGACTCTGGCAACGGAAACAGATGTGCCATCTTGAAAACTGGACCCCTGAAATCTCGAACACACGCCGCGCCTCGGCTACCAGCTGTTAGGGCCAGCGAGCGGTGTCTAGGGAATTCGCCCAGAAGCTCTTCTTCTTAAGCCATTGCCTCCCTGCCCGCCCTTCTCACCTCGCACTCCTGCCTTCTCCAATTCTCAAGTGCTTGGAGCTCCTGCCCACACGTTGCGGACCCTCTCTCCGTCCCAACGCTCCGTTCGCCTGCCGCCCAACAAACTCCCGTCAGAGCTTCCGCTCCACCGCAGGCCCCGACACCTTCTCTCTTCAGCCTCGCACACCTCGGTTTTTTCCTGCAAACTTTCTGTTTTCCTCGTTTCCCATTCGTTGCAACCGCCCACCATGGCCACTACCGCCACGCCTCAGAACCCTGTTCTGAGGAGGAATGTCACCGCTACCTCGACCGTCTCCTCATCCGCTCCCTCGGTTGCAGTCTCCCCCAACGACTCTCCCGCCCAGTCGCCCTCGTCGACTTCGCTGTCGTCGATGGGCTCGGTTGAGCCCGAGGTCAAGAATGCCCGCGGCAAGCTCATCGACACGTATGGCAACGAATTCGAGATCCCCGACTACACCATCAAGCAGATCTATGATGCCATCCCCAAGCACTGCTTCGAGCGCTCCGCCATCCGCTCGCTGAGCTATGTCGCCCGGGATCTTACCGTCCTTGCCTCTGTCTTCTACGTCTTTTACAACTATGTCACCCCGGAGTACATTCCCTCGACGCCGGTTCGTACTGTCCTCTGGGCCTTGTACACCGTGGTTCAGGGTCTGTTCGGTACGGGTATTTGGGTCCTGGCCCACGAGTGCGGTCACCAGGCCTTCTCTCCCTCCAAGACGCTGAACGACACCGTCGGTTGGATCTGCCACTCCGCTCTCCTCGTCCCGTACTTCTCCTGGAAGATCTCCCACGGCAAGCATCACAAGGCCACCGGTCACCTCACCAGGGATATGGTCTTCGTCCCCAAGACCCGTGAGGAGTACGCCACGCGCATTGGAAAGTTCGTCCACGAGCTCCACGAGCTGACGGAGGAGACTCCGATCGCCACTGCTACTCACATGATCGGCCAGCAGCTTGCCGGCTGGTTGCTGTACCTTTTCATCAACGTCACCGGCCACAACCAGCACGAGAAGCAGAAGGAGGGCAAGGGCAAGGGCAAGAAGAACGGCTGGTTCGGTGGCGTTAACCACTTCAACCCTAGCAGCCCTCTGTACGAGAAGAAGGACGAGAAGCTCATCCTTTTGAGCGACCTCGGTCTCGCAATCACTGGCTTCGTTCTGTACCAGATTGGCTCCAAGTTCGGCTTCTCCAACCTCTTTGTCTGGTACGGTCTTCCGTACCTCTGGGTCAACCACTGGTTGGGTAAGTCGATGTGTCCTATTGATGATCTGACAATGATAAGCTGACAAGGAAACCTGCAGTTGCCATCACCTACCTCCAGCACACCGACCCTTCGCTTCCCCACTACGATGCCGCCACCTGGACCTTCACCCGTGGTGCCGCCGCCACCATTGACCGCGAGTTTGGCTTCATCGGCCGCCACATCTTGCACGGCATCATCGAGACCCACGTCCTCCACCACTACGTGTCCACCATCCCCTTCTACAACGCCGACGAGGCCAGCGAGGCCATCAAGCCTGTCATGGGCAAGCACTACCGCGCCGACGTCAAGGACGGTCCCGTCGGTTTCCTGAAGGCCATGTGGAGCAGCGCCCGCTGGTGCCAGTGGGTCGAGCCCAGCGCTGAGGCTCAGGGCGAGGGCAAGGGCGTTCTCTTCTTCCGCAACAGGAACGGCCTTGGTGTCCCTCCGGTCGCCATCCCGGCGCCCGGCGCCAAGCAGGAGGGCATGATCGTCGGCAACGAGAGCGACAACGATGCATGAACGATGAGTAGATGAGAGCGAGTCGCCATGCGGCTCGGTTTTGAAAATTTTCTCTCTTTATCCTCGGGTCCGTCCTTTCGGGGAGGATTGTTTTTAGGGCGTCTGGTATGAAAAAGAGGAGTTGTCGTCAGTCGATGAGGGGATCTCTTAAGGCCGCCAACGCACATACAACCCAACCCCGCCTCCGCCCTCGTCACCGCTCGTCAGCCCTTGCACCGCCGCCGTCGCCGTTGCAACCAACCGATGCCGAAAGCATCCACTCTTTTCCTCATGCGTCTCAATTTTTCTCTGCGAATCGACTCTTTTTCGTGTTGCTTTGTTGCGGGACATGTAGGAGTTGGAGAATACTGCGCGATGATCCGGAGATGGAAGTTGGACAGCAGTAGCAAGGGAAGATTGCCAGAGCAGAGTTACCCACATTAGACCACCTAGAGATTATCGGTGCAGTGCTCCTAAGGGGGAGGACACAAAAAATTTACTGGACGGGGAAGGGGTGGTAAAAAGGGTTAGAGCTGGGGGGTTCCTCTTTTTTTTTTTTTCCATTGTTTAAAGAAAGCCATTAGAGGAATTTACGAGACAAAGCAAGATTCATCGACATTGAGTCGTTCAAACCAGCAAGCAGCTCTCTCGCAACAAACGTGGGTGATTTTGGGTGGTCGATGGATGTGGCATTTAGTGGAATCGTGAGGTTTTAAGTCGGTTTCCCCGGATGTCGGATGGATGCGGCAAAAGGCGGGGTATCCAACCGTGGACCGACGAACCGACCTCCATCATGAAAGGATTTCCGAAGGATGCAAGTCCGAAAAAAGCTGAGAGGTGTGTGCGGTCTCGATTCTGAGGCGAGGCAAGGGGAGAAGAAACGGGCTTTCTGGCCGTGGTTCGGTAAGTCTGCAGGGTTTCAGGAGCGGCGTCACAGCAGGTTACAGAAGACTCGAGCCCTCTGGTGAGCAACGCCTTCAAGGTAGATAGCTGAAGCAAACATCAGGACGTAAATACGAGATCTAAATCTATATAAACTCGTCCGGGCATAGGATTCTACTACCTGCGTAAGTAAGGTCTAATATCTTTCTGAGAAAGATGTAAATAAGGCTCAATTCTTTGGCAACCTTCTGTGACGATGCTAGTCCAAACGGCTGTGGCCTCGAGATACAGGAGAGGCTCTCTTGGTCAAATGTGTATTTGACGTGACTGAGAGGCCAGATGCATTTGTAGTGTTGGCTCGTGATAATGGTATTATTGTGGTAAACATTTTATTCATTGAAGATCTATTTGAAGTATATTCTAAGTAGAAAGCTGTACACAACCCGAGGGCTATATGAAGATTGGAGGAAAGACCAGTGGAAGTTTTAATCGGGGAAGAGTCGGCTTTTAGCAAGACACTTGGAATTGTTAACACAGAATTATATCTTTGTCTTCTCGATAGACTCCATCTTCAATTTTCATTGCGCCCTGCTTGATTTGTTGATCCGTTAGTAAAGGAGGCTTTTTTGTTTGTAAAGACGACAATACCAGCATACTTGTTCATCGACGCGTTGAGCTGACTGTATAAGAATAAATTTGTAGAGGTAGGATGATGTGGATTATGATAATAAAAGCATATCGGCCACCTCATAGCTCATAGCAGATCAACAAGAGCCCCCAAATTCTCTTTGATGCCAGAGTTCCTCCGATGCATACTATAGGGTGGCATACAAACTAACTTGCTAATGCATAACGTACATACCACCCACGCAGACGCTGGGGAGGCTCGGATAGACACTTTTGCATGTGTCACAGCGAGTGGTGGGACTGACGATCTTGCAGAGCACGGCATGCTCATATCTCGAGCTATTCTGTGATACCAATGACTGCGCGCAACCCGACGCATCTCAACAAAGCTAATCGGAATTGCGTCACCATCGACAAAGCAATTCCTGCCCTCAACTGGCTGATCACCACGCCTGCTGTGCAATCCGTAACTAGCGGAGAAGTCGTTTCACAGACATTGGCAGGAAACCACTCCGCGGTAAGCCCTTGTGCAATTGGCGCTTGCGCTCTCGGTGTGGAGCTGGAATGGTTGACAAGGTGGCTTCCTGAAAGTGGGGATTGTGCGTCCACCTGGCTTTCTCCGTCTTGGAATCGTACACCACCCCACCGTCTCCCGCACAGGGTGATCGGTTACTGGCAGATCGAAGTCTCCACGCCACCACTCATTATTGTCGAGCTCCGCAAGCGGCGGGTTGCGTTGCTGCTTGTCGGCACGAGCTGCTGGCGCCCCTGTGCCGTCCGCCAAGACACCGAGGCACTCTGAACCCAACAAGTCACCTTTTCTCCGGGCCAACATGTGAAGCGCCGAAATCTTGGAAGCAGCATACGCTAATGTATGTACGTCGTCGTCTGATCGAATGCTCGGAGAAGAACGGGATGGTTGGTTGACCAGGATCGCCATCCGCTCAACATCTATCCTCGTGGTCAACGAAGTGGTCGGTGAGTACTATCCCGACCCAATATTGGAGCAGAGGAACAACAGTAAGTCACCTGCTGCATCATCGGTACGGACGTGGCTTCGCATCATATTCCTTCCACCGCAGAGAAAATTATTGAAAAAAAGGTAGCAATACTGCATTCTTATGAGCCACACCCCGGAACCAACGCAGGTCTTGAATACTTGGCGTCTTCAGCAAGCAGAGCGCTCCCGGTATCGTCTTTCCGCACCCGGACCCGCATCCCTGTCGAACGATCTGTCTGGACCAGCCAAAAGCGAAATACGAGATCGAGCATACCACGCCGACTTTTCAAGCAACAGTAACATCGATCAACCAGGCCAATGCGAGCATGGTGCAGGTGCCGCGCATGCCCAAAGCGCGCTGCTGCGAGTGCTGTGGTACATTATACGCGTCAGTGAGTCTTCTTCCATCAACAACCGGCAAGATGCCTCCACCATCTTGTAACAGCCGCCCGGCTAGCTCAATCGGTAGAGCGTGAGACTCTTAATCTCAAGGCTGCGGGTTCGACCCCCGCGTTGGGCTCAATTCCCATATCTTTTTGTTTTTATGTTGAAGTGATGGGGTGGTGGCTGCGGAGGGCCGAGAAGGATTTTTTTTGGTGGCGGGGTGGTCCGGGCGTGCTCTCTCATGGTAGTCTTGACCGGGAACATCGCTGGAACCCTTTGCCCAGGCCGCTCCGTTTGCTCAGGCAGCAAGGGACCGTCAGGGACCATACAGGGGCCGAAAAGGAGGGGTTTCACTATGAACTTCTGATTCGATGAGGTTCTAGCAAACCGTTTGGATTGGAGGCTCCGGATTATCTTCGAATGCGTGCTGCAGAAGCTTCCGAGCCCCATCCGCTGTTCGTGGGGCGTTGCGGCCACATCATCTCAGACGGGACGAGACCTGACCTCTTGCAACAAGCTGCACTTCGCGCAACCACAACAACAACAACAGTATGAAAGTGTCTCGAATTTCTTCTTGGGCTTTGGAATACTGATCTCGCGAAGCCTGATGTATTTTCATGCTATGTACGGCTGTTTGAGTTTGGAGTGTCGTGGCGGAAAAGGCTGTCGCGGCCACTACTTCTGCCATCGACCGAACACTTCTCCGTACTTTCCCAGCACCTCTATTCCGTAGCAGCAGGCTCAATGACGATTCCGGATGAAGCCATTTATCACATTATAGAGAAAACGGAGCCCGAAATTTCCGTACAGCAATAGATAAGTAAATCGCGCCAGGACCACATTCCTTCATTGAGGGAAGTGGTGTCCCTTTCCCTCGGATATCGAGATAATCTCCAGGATGTTATTTACGGATTCGCAATGAACACGAATCTCTGCCCCAGCTGCTCGAATTCGACATTTTCCCTCTCAAATATGGATAAATCCTCGTCCGCTGGGAGTTGAAGCTACGAAAAGACCGGAGCTCCTTCACGATCCCAGCAAGAAACGAAGCATGGACTTGTTTTAGTTTCAAACTGAAAGACGGGGTCAATTGACGCGAGGTAGCTAAATTCCATTGGCATCTATGTACAGATATCCGAAGAAAAAGCTCGAGGTGAAAAAGAACACACCGCCATTATTTAACATGACAACCTCTACTACCCCCGTTTCCCCTGCAACCTCTACAGTTTCACCAACTAATTCTCAACACAGTAGTCCAACACTTCTTCCTAATACCACCCCAACAGGAATAAAAAGCACCCCCTCCCCAATCCGTCATCCCCCCTCACACAACAACCTGCACCCAACACAAACTCCCCACGTGACTCGCCGGGAACGGGCCCTCGGCGACCTCGAGGCCCAGCTCGACGACGAAGCCGGTCCACCCGCCGACGCCGAACGGGCAGACGAGCTCGCTCTCGAGCTTCGCCTCGGCGCGCGGCTCGAGGCGCACGCGGCGCGCCCAGCCGAGCAGCTGCTGCGCGATGCGCGAGCGCACGCTGTCGTCCGGGTCGAGGTGGGGCGAGCCGCCGCGGACGCGCACGACGGGCGCGACGGTGAACGAGTGCGCCGTGTCCGGGGAGGTGTTGACGAGGGTGGCGGTGACCTTTGCGGTGTCGCCGCGGCGGAGGGTGTAGAGGGGGCGGGGGAGGGACGATGACGACGATGGAGGGCCTTTGCTGTTGTCGTTGACGGCGACGCGGAGCTCCGCGGGCAGCGACATGCTGATGGACAGGATGGACATGATGAAGCCGACCGTCTCGGACGTCAGGCGCAGCGCGGCGCAGTTGACGAGCCCCGTGCGCGCGCCCGAGCGGTCGCGCCAGCGGCAGCGCAGGCTCTGCAGCAGCTTTTGTCGGTACCAGAAGCACATGCGGTCCTCGCGCGTAAGCGGCTGCGTGTCCGTCAGCACGAACTGCCGGTCCTGCGCCGCGGGGATCGCGTCGTCCGAGTACGGCAGGTGGATCTTGGGCACCAGCACCGCCATGCTGCTGGCTTGGCCCGGCTTGAGGTAGTCGGAGCGGCTGGTGAGCGGGTGGTCCGCGACGGACGACGGGTGTTGTTGCCTGGTTGGAGAGGTAGGGGCGGTGGCGGTCTCGTCGTACCAGGCTTCGACGCCGAGCTCGCGGTCCGAGACGTTGAGGAAGTCGAAGATCAGGATGAAATGCTCATTCAGGTCGACGTGCGGAAACTTGGCCGCGATGTGCTCGCTCGCCTCACGGCCGGGAAGCACGGAGAAGTGCGAGGCGGTGATGGATGGCTGAACGGTTACTGCGATCTCCTGAGACACCCTGCTCGTCACCAAGTAGTCTCCGAGCTCCGGCGGCTTGTCCGCCGCGGCGTATTCGACGCCGACGATGCCCTTGTTCAGGCCGGGAACGCCGAAAACGTCGACGGTGAAGGTCATGGTCTTGTGTGAGTCGAGGTGCGACGAAGGCTTGAAGTCCCTGGACTTCCACTCGGCACGGCCAATGTCCTGGCCAAGCTCGTATATCTGCGAGGGGAGGTTACTGCTCCTACGAGAAACCCTTAGTACGTCCACGGTATTGTTGCGTCCGAGCATGTGCAGGATGTTGGCCTTGATGGGTTTGTCCTTCTCGTCGTGGCTGATGGTGGCTCTGAAAGTCTTGGTCTCTCCCTCCAAAAGGGAGATGGTGTCCTGTATCAAATTGGTTCTGATAGCGAGGCTCGGCTGCTGCGGCACCACGGTAACGGACGGCAGAACCGGCTGTCCCCTTGAGACGGGCCTGATGGTGGTAGCTGTGCCAGGCCTGGAAGCCTCTGTGGTCTTCTTGGACTTCGCAACATTGTGGCCCACCTCCTTCATCTTCTCCACCTC
The DNA here is from genome assembly GCA_022560015.1 of Diplodia mutila. Lineage (NCBI taxonomy): Eukaryota > Fungi > Ascomycota > Dothideomycetes > Botryosphaeriales > Botryosphaeriaceae > Diplodia > Diplodia mutila. The sequence goes on from JAFISB010000016.1 coordinate 171,407, forward strand.
TTGAATTGTCGTTCGGCTGATAGAGACATCGAAATCCCTTTCGCGGCATTGGCGCACCTTGACGCGCAGCTTGACCAGATCATGCACGTCCGGAACGGTGGCGACGACCGGGACGCGCAATGGCTGCACCGCGCAAGGCGGAATTTGGTACGTTAGATTGGGGGGACAGGCAATCTCGACACCTTTCGTAGACACCAGCTTGATGGTCTCAATGTCAAGAGAAAAGGCGAAAGGGTTGCGCAGTGTTACGATGAATTCACTGGGCTCGCCTGCCACGAGTGGCACCACAGCCGAACCTTTGTTTCTGTCTCCGAAAGCTTGGTGCTCGAATCTGGCGCTGGTTCTTTGCAGCGGGTCGTCATTTGTGTTCTTGCGGAGGGTCAAATCACGCCCAGCGCGCTCTGAATCATACTTGACGCTGTGTACAAGATGATCATACCAGAATAGTGCTTCGGTTTGCTCCATGCCAACTGCCTTCGCAGCTTCCAAAGAACGATGTATGTTTTGTACCAAACGATGCTGATCTTCTCTTGGCATAAGACACCTGAAGCCTGGGTCTGTCTCTTCGAGGGGTTCCTGTGGGGCAATTATGCTGAGGAATGACGAGGAAAAGTCCAATACTCCTTGAAGATCTGCCATTGCCTCACAGACATTGATACACCGTCGGAGGACCTCCGCCTTCAACACAATACTCCCGTAAGCCCGGAGGTTTTCTGAAACGCTGTCGACCTTCGACTCCAGGCGACTTCTGGCTGGAACACCGTACTCGCGCACGAACTTCTCTAAGAAGGTGAAAAGCGTTTCGCCGCCCTTTCTGTCGTTGGGCTGGACTAGGCCGCCCGCAAGCATCCCTGCTGCAGGATGTATTCCCATTTCAGCAGCCCCTAGTTTCCGCGCCTGAAGCAGTGCTGGGACTAGGATATCCATCAGGAGTGTGACGACGAACGCTCTTTTTCTCGAAAGACCTAATTTGGCCAAGCACGCCGCAGCTTCCGAGTATACTGTCGCCCTCTCTGTGTCGATGATGGTCGCCGATGAGGACACCGAATCGATGGCGTCCGAAAGTATGTTTGAAATGTAGACAATCCTGCTTGAACTTCCTTTCACAGGAGTTGAGCTGTTTTCGGATTGGTTCTCGATCTTCGCTAAGAGCTCCTTTGGAGTGAAGGTTTTGCCCAAGCGTTCTATCGCCGTAAGGAGATTCGACATTCGGATCTTGTTCTCCGCGTCGACCAGGGTGAGCAGATGGCCGGAATCGCTCTTGAAGGAGAGCCTGTAAAAGCTCATTACTCGAGAAATGAGTTCTGGAGTATATTCAATTACATTTGCAAGAGTGCCGGACACCGGCATCCCCTTTGTGCTAGGAGTACAGGTCGTGGGTATCTGCTTGACATCAACAATCTGAGAGGGCCATGAATCTCGTGGTGCGGCTTACCTCAAACTCCTGCTCCTGGCCAACCAGAATCAATGAGCAGATCAGCATTTGCTCCAGAGCCTTCCCCATGACCAAATGTTCGTTGACATTTTCTGCCTTGAGATAAGTTTCATGGGCTTTCTTGAGGCCATCAGCAACAAAGCCAGCCATTAAGCAAACTTGCGCATCTACTAGATCGTGCCGGCAAGCATTGCTGAGCCTTGCCTTTTCTTCCATACTGCCGGATCCGAAGCCCTGGATTGAGAAGCGCTGGAGAGCACGAGGGCGTGCAGGCATCGAATCAGTCGGAGTCGTCTCGCCAGATCTTCCACTTGAGGGATCTTCGGCTGGTGAGAGTTCTGGCGGGGTAATGGCGCGGAGATTCTCAGCCGGGGGACTCAGCCGCAGACCAAGAGAGCCTCGTCTCCCAGTTGCTTCCTGCTTCTGTAGCTGTTGGATCTGAACAGGTTGGGCGGGAGATCCAGTGCGGGAAATGGTGTTTTCTGCCGCTCCGAAGCCGAAAGAGCTTTGGCGGACGAGCGAGAAAGGCGACTTGGGGGGAACAGGGGAAGAAGGACCAGAAGCAATGCTGATCTCTGGTAATGCCTGCAACGACTTGGACAGGCCCGTCAACTCTGCCAGTAGCAAGGACGAAATGTCGCACATTACGGTCTTCATGGTGGTACTGGTGGAGTCGGACTGAGGCGGCACGAGTATGGTTTCCTCGGGCAGCCAAGGCGGTAGAGAGGGAAGGCCACAGTCAAAAAGCAGAAGCTTGTGTACGACAGCTCGAGGGTATTCTTCGCGCATGACATCAACAACTTCGTTCAGTTCCTCTCGTTTTAGAGCGGTGTTAGTCTTGTCTTGAGCAGCGTCGGCAGCCTCGCTGTCCAGGGCCTCCTGGTACTCTTCTCCATCAGCGACACCGAGGACCATGAGCGGCTCTCGACACAGCTCGAAAGGAGAGAGGGAGATGTAGGAAGCGGGAGGCATAGATGTTGTGAAATAGTACAGCACGGTGCCTTCCGGGTTGCGCAGGGGAGAGAACATGGCTTAAGCACACATTAGCATGCACAGCAAAAAGCCGTGATTGGGATTAAGGCAGCGTACTTCGATCGGGGCGCGGGTCCGGGGTCACATCGCCCAGGCGGATGGCGGACTCGGGCTCCAGGCGGTCGACGCAGGTCATGAAGCGCGAGCGCTTGATCTTCCCCGCGGGGACGAGGAGCACCCGAATGCGCGCGGGCGCAATGGGCGAGAAGGGATCAACGGCCATGGTGACATCTGGTGTGACGAAGGGCCACCCCGCCGTTGATAAATAGAGCGGCGAGCTGGCGGTCAGAAGTCCAACGCGAACGCGAACGCGGGGGCACGTGGCCAGAAGCAGGCGATTGGGCGGAGACGGGCCTCAGGCGGCGACGGCAGTCCTGCTGGGCCGTCCGGGGGGCAGGAAAGGGCAGGCAAAATCTGGCGGTTCAGGTTCAGGTGACGGGCTCGGTGAAGCTTGAGGTTGCGCAGCATCAGGGAGCGCTGGATGGCCGAAAGGAGCGGCGTGGGCGGGGCCCCCAAGGGCGATCAATCACACCGCGGCGGCGGGGCGGGCTTTCTTTTCGGCGGGCGGGATTCCAGGGCTCTTGGCTCGGCGGCGGAGAGCGACTGCTGCCTGACTCGCGCACCCCACCCGCACCTCTTTGCCTTTGAGCCTCAGTCCCTCCTCCCCGCCCACCCCACCCCCTGTGCTTTGTCAGACCTTGTCCGTCGCAGCGCCGTCACCTCTGGGACGCTAGGTGGCGCAGTGCCGCAGTGCCAACGCCAGACCCCGTGGCCTTTTCATCGTCTTTTCTTCTGCCTGTTTCCCACGCCACCGCTGCCGCTCCATCTCCTTTCTGTGTTTATAGATACCCCGGCGGCCGCAAGTCTCGCGCATGCCCGCTGCCGGCTATTCTTTCTGCCATCTACCCTAATAGGCCACTCTCCAACTGTCTCTACAACTAAAAGACACGGACGCCAACTCGCCACCGCCGCCCAACCAACACCCCATCATGGCCGGCTCCACCAACTATGCTCGCATGCGCGAGCTGACCATGCAAGAGGGCCGGGATGACACCGTCACGGTCAACACCCGTGCTTTGATCGACAAGGTCTTGGCCCGTTACTCGGCCGAGTTTACCACCCTGAGAGAACTCGTCCAGAACGCTGCAGATGCCGGCGCCACAAAAGCCACCGTCAGGTTGGAGACGGATCCCTCCACTCGTGTGCCTTTGCCGCAGACCCAGGATCCATCCGTCCTGCTCAGGCACGTGGTCAAGAACCACACCTTAAGAAGTCTCGATGTAGCCAACAACGGCAAGCCCTTTACCGATGCCGACTGGTCGCGCCTGAGGTGTATCGCCGAGGGAAACCCCGACGAGACCAAGATCGGTGCTTTTGGCGTCGGCTTCTACTCTGTCTTCAGCGAATGTGACGAGCCGTTTGTCATCTCGGGAAACAGGACCAGTCAGTCTCCACCGCCCCGCTTGTGCTTGCTTCCTTCGCTGACGCAGCCATTTGTGCAGTGGCCTTTTTCTGGAAAGGAAACACTCTTGCTGTCAAATCCGGAATACTACCTGCTGAGCAGGCCTCAGACAGCACTCGATTCATCTTAGACTACCGGAAGTCCTCTGACAAGAACGGGGACGTGACCCCTTCTCCGGTTCCTGACCTTTTTGAACTGTCCAAGTTCCTCACCACCAGTCTTACATTCCTCGCATTGCAGGACATTGAACTGTTTGTTGATAACTTCAAGATACTGCAACTTACCAAAACAACATCTGACGCTGCCTCGGTTTCGATACCAAGTCACATCGGGAGAAAATCCGAGAAAGGACTAATGGAGATCCGCGATGTCACGCACCAGACGGCGAACATCAAGGCCGAGTGGACGAACGTGATAGCTTGGGACCGCAAGGAGCCAACCCAGGAAGTGGTCGCCGAAGAAGTAGCGCCCGCGGCGCCTAGTTTCAAGGGATTTTTTGCAAGGTTCAACATCGGAACCGCGAGCAAGAGAGAGCAGGAGCAAAAGGCAGCTAAAGAAAAGGCAGAAGCGCAACAAAGAGCCGTGGCAGAAGACGTGGCTGGAACCTCGCAAGCAACCATTGCCTTGCGCATCAACACGGTCAACATAACCACCAAGGTTCCGAAGCTTCTATCCAGCGAACTTCTCCGAGCCACCAAGAAACCGCCGCCCGGGAAAACTCGCTTGGCCATCTTGACCGCGGACCAGAGTAACCCGGAAACTTCCATAACGGACACTTCCGGCCTCACCGTGGATCGCTCTTCCGACCTCTTCGCCTCCGCTCTACCAACGAAGCATGGCCGTGTCTTTATCGGATTCCCGACTGGCCAGACGACTGGCTACCAGTGTCACATCTTCGCGCCTTCTCTCATTCCGACCGTTGAACGCGAGAGTATCGACTTGTCAAATCGCCACGTCTCGACGTGGAACGAGGCTATGCTAGATATCGCCGGTATCGCTTGTCGGATGGCATTTGACAGCGGGATGACTACCATCAAAGACAACCTTTCCAAGGAGTTGGCATCCGCTGGGGCATCCAAACCCACTGTCGATCACATCTCGAAGATGGTTCCTGATGCGGTGCGTTTGTTGAAGCAGTGGACCTCCGAAGAGGCTACACCGTCTGCTGTAGTAGGCAAATGCGTTGAAAACGGATTCTGGAAGGCCTCCAAAAAGGCGGAGATGCTCTCCACGAATGGCGTTCTGCCATGTCAGAATGTACGCGTATCGTTGTTGAAGTTGGGATTCCTTCAAGACCTTCCCATGGTCCCCGAACAGCTCATCGAAGAGAACAAATCATTCATCGAGAAGATGTTGATCCGGCACATCCTGTACTACCTCACGGTGGAGGACATCGTCCAGCGCCTTGAGAACAAACCTTTGAACGAGGAGGAGATGCGCGAGTTCCTCAAGTTCACTGCTGACATGTCCCATTCTGACACAATTGACGCCAGCGACCTCAAGAAGCTTTTCAACGCCGCCGTGCTGACCGATGATGCAACTATCATCGCACTTGGAAGCATTACGTTCTATTTGAACCCTTCCAAATACCCTCCCGATCTGCCCTTCCCAGATTCCGTCATGCCGTTGAAGTACACAAAGGACTTTACTCGCGCACAACTCGAAGGGTTCGGATGGACAGAGCTTCCTGCGGAAGAATGGATTCGCTATCTCCTAGAGTTCAATCAACGCAATGGCGGCAAATCGCTCACCAAAGATGCTGAGTTTGCCACTCAAGTTCTCAAGGGAATATCTAAGCAGTGGGATCAACTAAGAGCGCACCAGCGAACCGAGGTAGTTGCACTACTCCAGCCTCACACCGTGATGCCTACGAAGAACGGCATGCAGACACCACAGCAAACATACCACCCTAACGTCAAGCTTTTCGAAGATCTTCCAAACCTCACTGTACCAGGCCTGAAGCCAAAGTTTCTTGAGGCACTGGGGCTTCGCCAGACCATTGACCTGGACTACGTCTTCACCCGACTGCTGGCCACCCCCAATAAGACCGCTCAAGACAACCAGCCTAAGTGGAGTCACATGGATCTCATTGAATACTTGACTGAAGTTCGCGACTCAATTCCCGCCAAGGACCGCACTGTCCTCGCCGAGAAGCAGATCTGGCCCGTTGAAGAGTATGCTGGTTTCCGAGGAGATGCAAAGCGGTTGTACAAGCTCCAGCAGATCTATGAGCCTGGTAATGACAACAAGGCACTCGGTCTCCCGGTCATCAAGTGGCGCGCGAATGCCGAGTATAGGTCTCTGGATCCGAAGGCCAAATTCCTTCACGAGTTGGGCCTGCGAAAGAGCCCGAGCTGGGACAAGGTCATAGACATGATGTTGGATTCAGCGAAGACCAATGATGCTCATCAGTATGAGAAGGTCATGCGTTACTTCTTGTCCAATCGCGCCTTGTGGCAGAATATTCCGGCGGCTGCGCTGGCAGACAAGAAAATCCTACCCGTAGAGGCCTCCCCCTTTCCTTCCCTGGTCCGCCCATCCGAGTGCGTCACAAACTCCGACTCATCCATTTTTGGGTACAACATTCTACGTCGCGATATTCAACCGCACGCAGCCGTCTTTGGTGTTTCTCGCGACCCTCCAATCGATGCTTGTGCAAGGAAATTGATCAGGTCTCCTCCCAGCAGCAAACAAGAAGCCGCCATTTACTTCGGGTACATGGCGGGGAGAATTGCCGACATCCAGAGCCTACGCCACATTGCGCAGGAGCTTGGAAATTCTCCAATCGTCCCACTTGTCAGTCCGCAAAGTGGTGCAAAGTTGCGGCACATTCCGCCGCAATCCTGCTTCGTTGGCGAGAGTAAGGAGTTCGGTGGAATCCTAAACTTTGTCGACTTTGGTAGCATTGCAAATGCTTTCTTAAGAACCGTCGGAGCCAAAGATCAACCTACCATTATAGAACTCGCCCGTATGGTCGTTGAGAACCCATCCAAGGTTCTACAGGAGCTCCAAGCGCCAAAGTATATGGACTTGCTTCGACAGTTCGCTGTAGAGGAGAAAGAACTCAAGTCGGACAAGAACGTCTGGGCTGCTTTCAAGGCCAGGCCAGTGTTGCTTGCATTCAAAGATGAGCAGCAAGATGGCAAGGCAGTAGAGGAGAAGGAGAAGTCCCTACTCGACGACGACGATGACGACATCGATGATCCCGCCATCCAGCAGGTGCTCGTCAGTGCTTCTGCTTCCCAGATTGTCGTCCGAGATAATGTTCAATATTACGGTGTCTTCAGACACTCGCTCTTGGTTGCCCCCGAAGACGAAGTTCTCGAACAGTTCTACATGCATCTCGGTGCCGAGAAGCTCAGTGATCGCGTCAACGTCGAGAAGATTGCTGGCAATCCAATCCCTGGCGGAGAGCAGAAGGCGGCCGCACTGAAAACACTTCTCATAGAACGAACGCCCATTTTCCTCATATCCTACAACAAGGACCAGATATACCACGATACACGGTGGTTGGAATCGAATTTGGATGTGAAGCTTGTGTCTTCCCTCACACACCGCCTTCAGCTGCCGGGACAGCGTCCTGTGTCCCTCAAGACTAGCGCGGGCCTCCTTCGAGTGAGATCGAGGTTCCAAACTTCGACCATTCTCTACGTTCGGCAGGATTGCGACTTCTACGAAGTCAGCCGCGAGCTTGTACCGTTACTCTTGAAACGCCAAAATCCAAAGCACGAGGCATTGATTCTGGAGACGATCTTGAGCAACAGTCTGCGGCGCCTACGAGACAAGGGCTACGACGTGCACCGCATCCTCGCCCGCAAAGAAAGGCAAAGAGCTCTGGAGCAGGCCAGGCTCGCCGAGGAGGAGAAGCAGAGAATCGAAAACGCACTTCCGCCATATGCTGCCGCGCCAACATCGCCCAAACAGCCTCTTCCTCCAGTGCAGCAGCAACCGCAAATCGAGGCCGCCGCCAACGAAGCGCCTCCAAGGACCCCAGAGAAGTCGATGCCGAGGATGCCCGGCGCCTTCGGCTCACCCGAGCACGACGCACCGGACAACCAGCTCCAGCGCCGCCCCAGCGTCGAAGGCGCAGCCGCCAACAACAACCGCCGCAGCAAATTTATGTCCAACTTCACCAAGGCCTTCGAGAACCTGACCGCCGGCAACAACCGCTCCAGCATCGCCGGCCCCGCAGGCGGCTCCAACAACACCACCAACGGCTCGGGCAGCGGCGGCGGTGCCGGTGGCGGACAGCCGTCCCGCCCCACGGACCCGAACCACATGTCCAGCGACATCCGCGCCAACCTCGAGACGGCGCTGCAAAAGTGCCGGGCGCACAACTCGCCGCACGTGCAGTCGGAGGCGCGCACGCGCGACATCGACGAGGCGCGCGGCTCGTACTGCGACAGCAGCACCAGCAAGGACCTCACGCGCTGGCTGCCCGAGGCGCGGCCGGGCACCGGCATCGCCGTCTACCTCGCCAACGGCAAGGCCGCGCCCACGGCCGACCCGGCCTTCCTCGGCGGGCTCGACGCGTTCGCGGCGCTCATCGCGCGCGTCGGCGGCGCCGTCTTCGGCCTCGGCCGCGAGAACGCGCCCGGCGTGCTCAACGTCTTCTACGAGGAGACGAGCAGCACCATCGCGTTCAACCAGGGCGGCGCGCTGTTCTTCAACTACCACTACTTCCTGATCCTGCACCGGGACGCGATGGTTGACAACGGGCCGGGCGCGGGGAACAGCGAGAAGTGGAGGGACGCCCATGTGTTTTGGTGGGAGGCGTTTTGCCACGAGATCGCGCATAACTTGGCGCAGGAGCACAGCGCGCAGCACGTCTTTTACGAGGGGAGCTTCGTGAAGGCGACGTTCCCGAATATGGCGAGGTTGGTTGGCGAGTTGTGAGGTGAGAAAGAAGTAAGAAGTGTTTTGTTTGATTGGGTGGTGCGTTTGGTAGATTGCCTTCCTATTTCTTGGGTTTTGCTTAGATTTGTTTGGTGTTCTTTGTTGCGTGTGGTCTGCATTGATGTGCGAGGGGGGCCAGGAAATGGTAGAAGAAGAGATGAGACATCGTATCACGTGTTCATGTTTGTAGATGCGGTATGAGATAGACTATGTACATGCCGACATTGGCGTCTGGACGAAGGCGTATTTCAAGAGGAAGAGAAGGCACCTTACTCCGCCTATTCGCACGACGACGTTTTCTTGTCCGTCTTCGTATTGCCATTATTACGCCGTCCATGCGACCGGGGGGGGGGGGGGGGGGGGGGGGGGGGTGTGGCGCGCCGGAACGCCGACCTAACCGCACGCACGTCGGACT